>JACATO010000890.1:0-18792 GCA_018389105.1 Nautilus pompilius | reverse complement strand
TTTATGAAAATATCGTTACCTAGCAGAAAAATCCCTAAAGGACACTGAAGAGTTCAAAAGAAAGTTCAAAGGGGCCAGTGAGGACGTAACAGTAACACAGCCATCTTTGATGAATGATACCGATGAGACTTCTGCTTCTGATACTGTGCCACCTGCAGATGAGGCAAATGCCGCATCATCTATTCCAGACTGCTGGAGTATGAAGCAATATGAGGAGTTCCAAAAAAGATATGATGGATTGATTGTTCATAGCAAGAAACTTGGTTGTGATCACTGTGCCAAATTTGATTCCTTAAGCATGAAGGGAATTCACGTGTCAATTGAATGGGGAAGCTGCAGTGTTGAAGCCTCAGGGAAGGATAAAACCATCCACCAAGCATCTCTCAGGAAGAAAATGAAAGAGCATTTTTCATCAAAGGCACATAGTGGTTGTGTAAAGCAACTACAGGATCGTGCAGATGATGCAGTTACAAAATGCATTGATAACACGAACCAGAAACATTTTGCCTCTACATGCAGAGTTTTCAACACAGTCTCCAGTTTAACAAAAAGCAGCAGGCCATTTTCCGATGCTGAAGATGAGATTGAGCTTCAAATAAAAAATGGAGTTGACATGGGTGTTGGACTTCATTCTCGCAAAACTGCTGTGAAAATATTTGATCACATTGGAAAGGAGATAAAAAAAAATTAAATATTTACCAAAATTATTGAACAAAATTTAAAAATTTTTCTCATCGTGGATGAAGCTTCAGCCATATCTAGTAAGCCTGTGGTTACTATTTTTTTGAAGATCGTGATCTATCACCAACAATTTTCTTTGATTTGGTCGAATTGGAAGGACAGGGAGCAGAAACAATATACGCATCTTTGTTAAAGAGTTTGCACGATGGTGGAATTGATAATGAATATTTGAGAAATAATTTGATTGCTTTCTGTTTAGATGGGGCAAGTGTAATGCTTGGCTTCAATTCTGGGGTAGGCATTAGACTCAAAAATGATTTTCATAACATTGTCATTGTTTAAATCATCATTTGCAACTTGTTCTGGACGATTCTGTCAATGATATAAAACAAGTGAATTACTTCAAAATATTCATGGATAAAATCTACACAAACTTTCACCAATCAAACAAAAACCAAATGCAACTCTTCAAAATTTCAGAAGAACTTGGACAACAAATTCTAAAATGTCTTTAAAACAATACATATATCACTTTAAAATTTATACATTAGAAACCAAACTACAACAATTTTACAGGTAAACATGAGACTAAAGCCTCTTTTTAAAACATTTCCTGATGTGAAGTAGCTTCGGTTCTCTAAAACAGAACAGAGAATCCAATTTTCTGTTTCTAAACTATTAATTTATATTTCTTCAAGGTGGCTTGAGACAGTGCACTTCTGCTGCTGGTAAATAAGGTTTTGAATTCTGTAAGTAAAAATCAGTTATGGTTATTGTATCCTGCCTATCTATGGAGTGAAGCCGAACTGGTGTGCGTCCATCGCTGTCTCCACAAGTTCTCGTGTGGCAGGTCCCATGTTTTTTCTAGCATAAAGTCCCAGTGGCAACAGTTCCACTGCCAGCCCCCGTCCGCAACAGCAATCAGTGGCCTGACGCAAGCCTGAGTCATTGCTGCAGCTGGCAAGCCAGCGGGGTGATAGGGAGCTATATGGTTGTTAATGTAAATAGTTGTGGACTGCTGCCTAAACAGAATTGCCATCAGCAAATATACCCCTCTGATGACCACCTTCATGGATCAGAAAAGATGGAAGTCAGACTTACTATTATCAGGTGGATGTTGTTCTGTAATGATGCAGAACAATGCTGCCATACTCAACTACCCAGTACCACAGTTATCTCAAAAATCCAGCACAGTAAATTGACAGATTTTGAAAAAGCCAGGCTCTTTTCAGGCATATATATCCACACAACCATACATAGTTCATTTACTCAAATAATATAGAATTACCAATTTCATGGTAGCTGAGGAAAATATTCTCTTTTCAAGCACCAAATATTTGTCAACTCATACAATCAGAGTCAAAGGTACACCAGTTTACAATCATTTAGACATACGATAGATAGGTCCATTGGCTATGGTGCTTCCAATGAACTGACTTTAGTATAATACAGACACAGATAACACAGATTAAAGCTTATCTACAATTCAGTGGTAGAGATGCAGTATTCAGCATCTTCCAGCTGAAGCATGACAATGAAAAAACAAAACCACCACCATCTTCAAATGTACAATAGTTTTTGTTATCATTTAATACTACACTTCTATTTTGCCCTAAACATTTGTTTTAAACTAATAATAAATACATTAACAATTTTTGATCTCTGTTAGAAAAATCTGTTGAGAACACAGCAAAGTCTCCTGTAACACCACATCCCATGGAAGTAAAGGATCCAGAGGACATCACAACCTCTGAAGCAATAGCTACAGAGGAAGGTGTCCAGCCCCCTGGAAAAGACAAAGGTGTGAACTCCTCACCCCCCAAATAGCCAGAAATCAAGGAGACGAGGCCCCAAGCAGACCAGCTCTGAATCTAACCCACCCACACCACCAAAAAGGGAAATAACGGAAGACAGCCAGGTCAGCTCACTTGAGGCCCCTCCAGACACTTTTTAGAATCAGTCACATCCCCCCACCTCTATCTGTCACAATGACTCAGAGGGTTGATGGAATGGAAGTGCCCACCCGAAAAGGTGCCACTTTCATTCTGGACGGATCTTTAGGATACAACTCTGTGATGCCCCCAGGACGATGAGCCAGGTTTAGCGATCACGTGAACACTTAACTTATTTTTCCCCTTTTCTCAGTGAGCTTTAGTTTACCTGCCAACTGTAAGCTATTTAAATACTTCTGTCCTTATTCTGTTTGTTCCTATCTCCACTTAGTTTCCTTTACAGTTGTTTGTATTTTTTCGAACTTAATAAATATTAAAAAAACGATGGAGCCTCAGCCATCAGCCTCCTCAGCAGGTTCCAGCTGTGCCAGAACGGCTAGACAAAGGAAGGTAGGGGCTAGCAATAATAATCTGAAGGACTATGAGGACAACGGAGGAACACAGACGGTCGGTCCTTCAGAGATTTCCTGAGGGAGTCGGACACGGATCCGTCCACCCCTCGGAATCTAAATTCCGAGAAGAGCAGCTCGCTCTTCCTCCAGGCCAACAAAGCGGTAAGTTGCCTGGAAGTCGGGAAAGCGTCTCTCGATGCCAGATTCAGCGAGAAAGTCCGTGCAGTCATCTCCAGCTGTGGAGGGGCCATCGAGATGCTGGATTAATCTCGACCAAAGCCTCTCCATTAACGGAATAAACTATACTGTAAGAGGGGCCAGTCCCGTTGCCCGGGTAAAGGTCCGCGGAACTGTATCCCATATCAAAGATGCTAAAACAGGTATATCACCAACGTAAAGAAAATGTCACATGTACACAATGGTACCTCTTCAACGACTTCTCCATGACACCTATAGAAATGGTGGAGGCATTACAGTTCAATTTGGAATGGAAACTGCCGTGCATTATGTACTGATTTCGTATTATAACTTGAAAGTACAGAACCCGATCACTTCGTCCACACGGGGCTCATAAACCCCAAAAGACGAAAACTGTCTTTTAAACCTCTAACAGCAGATGACCGGCCCAAGGCTGGTGACATTGTGGCACTAGATGCTGAGTTTGTTTCTCTAAACCAGGAGGAAGCTGAACTCAAAAGCGATGGGACCAGGTTTACGTTGAAGCCATCACACCTTGCTTTGGCACGGATCACTTGTATCAGAGGATGTAGGAGGAAACTGGAGTGCTCTGGGTAGCCCACATGACTGAATGGTGAGGCGAGGATCACACTGAGCCAACCCTGATTGAGGTCCCTCAGTCCAGCAGGCTAACCACTTGGCCACTGATATCTTACATAGTACAAGTAATAAAGTATCAAAGGTACAGCAATCATATGAAAACTGAGGTACGGTCCACTGCGCGGAGAACCTTTTTTAGATGACTACACTTCAATGTAAGAGCAAGTGATCGATTACTTGACAGAATACTCTGGCATTAAACCAGACGATTTGATCGCTTCTGTTTCCACCAACCATTTAACCACCTTGAAGTCAACGTACCAAAAACTGCGGTACCTGGAAGATGCTGGGGTCTGCTTTGTTGGTCATGGGTTAAAGGACGACTTCAGGTCATTAACATACGTTCCCAAGAAGCAAGTAATCGACACAGTTGAGTTGTTACATCTTCCTCGTCAGAGAAACATTTCTTTGAAATTCCTCGCCTGGTATTTTTTCAAAATCACCATACAACCATTTACCCATGATTCTGTTGAAGACGCTCGTGTGGCATTGAAACTTTGCACACACACTATCAGGAACTATGTAAAGAAGGGGACCAAAAACCGAAAACTGCAATCAAACAAGAAATTTTTATTTTGAACATCTTTCTTTTGTAAAAAGCTGTAATGTAAATGATTAATAAAGTTGTATAGAAGCCAAAAACAAGGATTTTAGGCAGTGAAAGGTGTTTAGTGATTGTGGGTGACGACGCACTGTCAGTAGCCCAGTGTTTTCCAAACCTCTGGTAAGTTTCTCTCTTTCAACCAACCTGTTTGTATTTTGCCTTAACTACTTTTGCTTTTCATGATGGACCAGCAACCGTCGACTTCGACAGCTGCATTTTGCTGATGCCGCCCGGATTTCCCAGGACGCACCAGCAACCTGAAGACCTTCCGGGAGTTCCCACTTTCCGGACCTTTCTCCAGGGTCTGGAGGCGGATCAAGAGCAGAGGAGGGGCATCTCATTCGAGAGAAATTGCTCCCTCTTCCTGTACACGGAGGGAACCATTACCGACGTGGAGGTCAGACAGGCACTGTTCGACGCCGGACTCAGTTCAAGGGTTCGGGCAGTCCTGTCCGGATCTGGCGGGGCCACTGAGGTGCTGTGTAGCACGCCCCAAGACGCCGAATACCTCTCCACGAGGAACCTAGTGGTGAAGGGGGTTGGATGCCCCCTTCGTGGCTCTAGCCCGGTAACCTGGGTAAATGTTCCAGCTCTCCCGATAGCGACCTCGAATGTAATACCCGAGTCTATCCTGACCAAGTACGGGAAGATTCTTCGCCCGCTCAAATATGGCTGTCTCCCTGGCCTGCCTTTTTTGTCTGGCCAACGCAGCCTGAAGATGCTGCTCAGGGAGCCCATTCCAAACAGAATTCGGGAGGTGGTGGACGGCCGGCTTTACTCCTTCCAGGTCGTCTACCGAGACCAGCCACGTGCTCCGCCTTACTGTACCAGGTGCAGAGGAGCGGGTCACACGGTGTCCACACGTTCAGACGCCGCCACCACCATTAAGCCCGAACCAACACCAGCCGTAGCTCGTCCGGCGGAGTCACGACAACTGAGACCACTGTGGCCGACGTCGCCACCAGCCCGTATCCGGCATCACCCCCACCATCGCCAAGGAAAGCCGGGTCACGGTCCTCCAAGACAGCGGAGAGGACCACACGTGACTCCACGCCAATCTCTCCGCCGAAGAGTCGGTCCAGATCTCTGGAGGCGCCTCTCCAACAACTCCTCCTCGCCGTCACCCAATACCCTCCAGTGGCTCCGGGGGTTGAGGGCATGGGAGAGCCGCCCGAATAAGGGGACCCTTCCATTTGGACGGATTTTTTGGTATCGACTTGGTAACATCCACGGACTGCGATTATGGCGAGACGCTTGGAATTTTTATCCCTGAATTTAAGAGGGATAAAATTCAAGTCCCAGTGGAATACTTTCCTAGACCACCTACAGCATTCAGAACTTTCCTCTATAATATGCATGCAAGAACTCCACTTACAATCTAACCAGGAACTAGCTAGTTATTTTGCTAACTGGACCGGACTAATTCACTCCAGCCTTGAATCGGTAGGTAGGGCTAAAGGTGTTGCTATTTAATACATAGTAACCTAGGTTTTCAGATAGAACACTCTTACAGTGATAATGATGGGCGTATCGCCATAGTTATTTGTAAAACCCAGTTCCAAAGAAAAGTGATGATCGCTTCAGTGTACGCTCCTACCGTTGCGAGGGAACGGACGGACACTGTTCTTTCAGAACCTCAACGATATCTTAGAGCAGGAGCTTAGGTCTCACCCGGCTGATGATTTGTATATCTAGGCGATTTTAATTGTGTCCCATCCCACGACCTCGATCGGCAGGGTCCTGACATTAAGAGTAGGACGCATCTGATCGGGGCGCTGCAGCTGCAAACCACGTGTTCGCAGTTTGGCGTGGTCGATGCGTATAGATTCAAATACCCAGACGCGATGTCGTACACTCACTTCAGTAAAAAGTACAACGTAGCGACTAGAATAGACAGAGTGTATGTCTCTAAACACGTAGCGCAATCACTTCAAAGCGTTTCGCACGGCGCCTTCGCGGGGAGTGACCACTTCCAGGTTCGGGCCGAGATTCTTCTTCCGGGGAACGCCAGGGGACCGGGGCTCTGGAAGCTCAACAACAGTATTCTGACGGAGTCGAGTCAGAGTATGTTGAGGGTGTACAGAGTCTCTGGGAGGACTGGTCGCTTCGTCGGGCGGAGTTTCCGGACCCTCTGGAGTGGTGGGATATAGGTAAGGCTAAACTAAGGAATCTTGTATTACGTATTGTCAGGTGCGAAAGCAGCATATAGGCAGTTTTTAGAAGATAAGATGACAGATACTTTTAAAATTAGAACTAAAACAAGCGGCCTTAGGACTAGATAGAAGTGATAAAATCAAAGCCATCAAAACTGAGTTAGCGAATCTGCAATTACACAAAGCAGAAGTCGCTAGAATTAGGGCCCGGGTACCGGCCATGAACGGAGAGGAGAATAGAATGTCTTTCTGTGGTTTAGAGAAATCTAGGGCAGCAAAGAAATCTATAACTAAGTTAAAAACTAAAGACGGCCCGCGTTCTTACTAGTACAGCAGACATCCTTAGGGAAGAAGCTCGCTACTATCAAGATCTCTACACTAGGGCAGACACTTGTCCGTCAGCTCAGGACAAATTCTTGGCGTGTCTACAACTTAAACTAGACCCCCTAGAAGCCGAGCAATGTGAAGGTCCCCTAACCGTAAATGAAATAAAACAGGCCATTAGGGCCTCAAATAAAAAACAAGTCCCCAGGAGATGATGGCCTTACGCTGGATTTCTATAAGAGGTTTGAATACCTCCTAGCTAAGGACCTGACGGCGGTTGCGAATAGCGCATACAGTAAGGGGGTGCTCTCAGAAAGCCAACGTACTGCCACCGTCGTCCTGCTGCTGAAGGGCGGCGACGGGGAGTGCTTGGACAACTGGAGGTCCATCAGTCTCTTAAATAGCGACTATAAAATCATAGCTAAGGCGTTAGCCAATCGGCTGGCCAAAGTTATGGATAAAGTTATCAGTGCAGGTCACCGACACTCTTCAACTGTTCAGAGAAATTACAAGTAGGCTAGACACCGAAAATTTCAAAGGGATCATGCTAGCCGTGGATCAACAAAAAGCTTTTGATAATTCCAGTCTACTCTTTCTGCTTAGGACACTTAAAACCCTTGGCTTCGGGGAGTATTTCCTAAATTATATTAGACTAATCTACGCACACATACAGACACTTAGTACATAATGTTTTTCGTTCTTCGTCCCTCCACCACTCTCGTGGCATACGGCAGGGATGCCCCTTGAGCGCCATGCTTTTCGTCATTGCCGCCGAACCGCTGGATGCTTTCGTGCGGAAATCAGACAACATCACCGGCATAGAGGGGGCAAAAATTGCCCTCTACGCAGACGATACAACCCTACTGCTGAAAGATGAAGCCAGCCTGGCGGTAGCCTTCAAAATCTTGAAGCCTACGGACAGGCCTCAGGGGCAAAGATCAACTACAGGAAAACGAAGTAGCATGGATTGGGGGCACCCAGAGGCTGCTTTCGAAGTACCCTGGTTCGTGGGTGGAGGACAAGATACAGCTTCTAGGCATCTTCTTCCCCTCCCCTAACAATCATACTAACGTCCAACCCCCTAACTGGAATCCTGTTATTAACAACATCAAGCTCAACTAACCCGCTGGTCTTCTCTTAACCTCTCCTTCACCAAAACCTTTCTTATTAGTACATAGAGCACACCCGGCATCTACTACAAATCCAAAATTATAGGGCTGCCAGGTTGGGCGGAGAGTGAACTCTGTATCCGAGAGTCTCAGCCACGACAAACCGTACCCTCCTGCCGTCTCACGGAGAAGTTTGGGCAGCCCCCTGCTCTCACCAGCCTCCCCTTCAAACCTCGGACGACCCGAATTCCGACAGCAGAGCCGTTTTCTTCGAAGATACAGCATCTTCAAGGTAAGACACTTTTTTATGCAAATTTATTCAAATTCCGTGCGTTTTTCTTGAGTTCCTCGTGCTGTGAATTTCTCAACCTAGCGACCTATTGTTAGTTAGTTTTCTCCATCCTGTGTTCACTCTTCGATTTTGGTGCCAGATTAATTTAGAATTGACTTTGTTAGTCAGAGAGGGTCTTTGGTGATTAACACTGTGTCAGGTTCTCATGCATATTCATTACGTGGGGGGATTCACTTTCCCGCTATTTATCTCTTTGTTACCTCGTGCTGAGCCCTCAGGTTATTGTCTGTAGATTATCGCGTGGAGCTCGGGTTATTGTCTGTAGATTATCGCGTGGAGCTCGGGTTATTGTCTGTAGATTATCGCGTGGAGCTCGGGTTATTGTCTGTAGATTATCGCGTGGAGCTCGGGTTATTGTCTGTAGATTATCGCGTGGAGCTCGGGTTATTGTCTGTAGATTATCGCGTGGAGCTCGGGTTATTGTCTGTAGATTATCGCGTGGAGCTCGGGTTATTGTCTGTAGATTATCGCGTGGACCTCGGGTTATTGTCTGTAGATTATCGCGTGGACCTCGGGTTATTGTCTGTAGATTATCGCGTGGAGCTCGGGTTATTGTCTGTAGATTATCGCGTGGAGCTCGGGTTATTGTCTGTAGATTATCCTGTAGAACTCGGGTTATTTCTTGTGTTTAATACTTAGAATAATTTTAGGACAAATTATTTTCCTGACTTAGATTAATTACTGTGACAGGATCCCTCTCTCCTTTGTTCCCCTCCACCTGACTCGTGCTCTGTTTACTTCACTGCTTCACCCTTTGACCACCGACTGTTTTCTGTCGCCTTTACTAATCATCTCTCTCTCTGTGTTTATAGTAACTGATGGAGCCCCAGCCATCAACCGGTGATGCGGAATCGTCGCCGAGGCTGTTAAAACCCCTGACGTAGGGATTAATCCAACTCCCGCGAAGGACGACGGGGCCACCGGATTCCGTCCTCCATGGAATTCCTGCAAGAGCTGGATATGGAGCCAGGCAACCGGAAGAACCTAAGATTGGAAAAGAAGAGCTGTCTCTTCATACACTGGGAACAACAGCATGGCCCACCTCAGAAGTCGGACGGCCTGAACGAACGAGTGGGGGCGGGGCTACTGAGATAATTGGCAGTTCCTCGGCTAATGCCGAACTCCTCTGTACGAAAAGTCTAAACGTAAAAGGGACCAGCCACGTGACGAGGGGAGCCAGCCTCTGTCCACTGTCAGCTCCTTGTGTTAGGGACCCCGTGTGAGCACTTTGTGGGTGTTTAGGGTGACAAACTTAGTTTCTCTCCCGTAGCTCATTAATATTAAGTGGTCAGGTGCTTTCTTACCGATTAGTTTAATTTGGCTCCGTGAGATCAGTTCTTAGACTCAGATTATTTCCCAGATTTTCAGTGAGGACTCAGACTTTCTCCCGTCTTCAACTCTGGCTTTTCTCTCTGTGAATTCCGTGGATACTCGGGTTATTTTGTGTTATAGTTCTTTTGTTTGACCTTTTAATCCTCTACTTTCTGATCTCAGAACAGATGATCCTCTGCTCCCGTCTCCTTCTCATCCTGTATCTTTCTTTTATTCCATCTCACCCGGCTCCTCGCTCCGTCCATCCTTTGTTCTTCCCGTCTGTTGTTAACCTGTCGGGTACCGGCGAGACACCAACGATGTTCCTACGAGTACCCGACCTCGCTGATGAGGCCGGTAACGGGATACAGTCGTTCCGGGCTTTCCTCGAGGACTCCAGACGGAACCTGGACTTTGAGGCTAAAAGTTCGCTATTCCTCTATCCCAGGGGTCACCAAACATTTTTCACAGTGGGCCAGATAACTGAAAGAATGACGAGCGCGGGCCGCATAATCATTCTGTTCAATACTTGCAAGCCAGAACGAAAGCTCAAACACTAAGTTTAGCATTCCATGTTAATCATGGGTGAGTGGCGTGCAATGCACAAAAAACAAAGACAACCAACATATTTATTTACTAAACGTTATCAAAGAAGGCGACGTTAGCAAAAATATAGTTACATCAGACCTAGTGTGCACATATCCGAATCTTACAAACTAAGCAGCAAAAAAGGTTAGTGAGATTTGTGAAACTGACATTTGGCTTTCAAGATATCATCAATGTTTGGTTTGGAATTGCTGCATCCAATCAAGAGAATTGCTTTCAAATGTTCATCAGTCAATGTCGTTCAATGTGTTGACTTCACATACTTCATTTTTGAAAATGTTTGCTCACAGACATAAGTTGTTCCAAACAATGATGCCATACCAGTGGCAAATTTCTTCAATTTCGGAAACTCAACATCAGGTAAGAAGCGGTAAAATTCAACAAGTTTTCCTTCTCTGTGCTTGCAAATCAATGAGCTCCAACTGTAGTTCAACTGGCACATCATCAAGGTTACAATCAAACGGATTCTGGAACAGAAGAATGTCACTCTCAATTCTGTCGAGATCTGAAAATCTCTCCAAAAAATGCTTCTTCAAGTCACGAATAATCTTTTTAGGAAAATCGAGGTTGACATCTTCAGCAATTGTAGCGCAAAACTCTTTGAAACAGTGAAAATGAGAGAAGTTTTCTCCTTCCAGTTGTGCTTCAAACAATGACAGCTTTCTCCGAAATCCTTTGATGATTCTGTAGAGATCACAGACGAGGTTATCCTTTCCCTGAAGTTTCAAGTTCAGTTCATTCATGTGGGATGTAATGTCGACCAAAAATGACAACTTTGACAGCCAGGTAGGATCTGACAGCTGTGGATCAGCTCTATCTTTTTCAGTGAGAAAAACATCTATTTCGTTTCGGAGCTTGTAAATACGAAACAGGACTTTACCGCAGCTGAGCCACCTCACTGCTGTGTGATAAGGCAAGTCACAGAAATCAGAATCAATTTCTTCAAGAAAAGCCTGGAACTGATGGTGATTGAGTGCATGTCCCTGAATGAAGTTCACAGCAGAAACGACTGGTTTCAGTACACAAGAAATATCCAAGTCTTTCCCACAGAGTGCTTGCTGATGTATGATGCAGTGTATGAACAAGTGCCCGGAATTTGCAAATCTTCCAACTGAGTCCTGATCTGCCCGACCAGACCCTTCCTCACTCCAGCCATGTTTTCTCCTCCATCAACTGTAACAGCTCGAAGCTGATTCCACTGAAGGTTATAGTCTTGCAAAGTTTTCTGCTGCCTTCCATGAAAATGTCTTTTCTAGTTGTTGTTCCATGCATGCAGCAAACGGATGCCAACTCTTCCATTATCTGAAAGTCCAAATTGACACCACGAATGAACGCAAGAAGTTGTGACGTACTCGAGAGATCAGTAGACTCATCCAGCGCCAGAGAATACCACAACAAGTTCCTAGTTTCTCGCGTATCTGTAGCACTATGTTCTCTCCAAGTTCTTCTGTTCTCCGCACAACTGAACTTGCCGAAAGGCTGATACTTCCAAACAAATCGGCTTTCTCAGGACACAAGTCATTTGCTGCTTCCATCAATCATAACTCTTTGATGAAGTTGCTATCAGTAAACGGTTTTCCTCGCTCTGCCAACTTATGCACTATTTTGTAACTTGTACGAGTGACAGATTCATTTTCAGCAAACTTTCTCGTGAAGAGATTTCTTTGAGTTTCTAAACCACGTTTCATGGACTCATTTCTCAGAGCGTAACTTTCCAGAAAACTTTGAATATGTTGATAGATGTTTTGTTTCATAGTGACGCCGAAGATTGTACTCTTTCAAAACGGCAACACTTTCGCTGCAGACCACGCACTAGCTTTCTGGTCCTTTGTTTCCACAAAGTAAGTACTGTACTCCCCATTCTTCATTGAAAACGCGACACTCGGCGTCCACTTTTCTTCTCTTAGTAGCCATAATAAAGGGTGAAGAAACCAGCCTAGAGACCAGCTCGATTAACACCATGACCGGGGAATTTTTCTCAGCCTTCTTGCCCATGATGTGTCAATTATCCATGAAAAAATTTTATTTCACAACATCTCGTGTTCCATCCGTTTTATCACGCAAATGCAAGTACCGTCGGCGGGCCTGATGAACTGACGTCGCGGGCCGTAGTTTGGTGACCCCTGCTCTATCCAGACAAAACCATCCATTGTCCCCATGTAGGTCCGACACGACGGCGGGGCCACCGAGGAACTGCTGTGTACGACATTAAAGGGATCAGCCCCATAGCGTGGATTAAAATTAGGGGCCCCGAGAAGTACAAATGACGTAAAAGGAGACACCGGCTGAACGCCCCAAGGTTGGCACCGTCTCCCTGAGCGACGAGGAGGAAGGAGACTCGACCCCCTTCGTCGAGGTGACGCGGAAAAAGGCGGGCAAGAGAACCGTCAGGGGATCTATGCCCCCCCCCTACACCACCAGAAAGCTGAGAGGGGAGGATGGCTGAATCGCCTACAGCCCGGTCGCTGGATGCCCCTCCAAACGTGACTCAGGGGACCGACCCCATGGAAGTGCCCACCTGATCGGTGACCCTTCCTTTCGGACACAACTAGGTAACGTCCACGGACGAACGAGATCGGTATAGCGATCATGGCTAGACGATTGGAATATTTATCCCTGAATTTACGAGGGATTAAATTCAATAAACACTGGATTACTTACCTGGATCATCCAGATCATTCCGCAAACCACGCTATCATGTGTCTCCAAGAACTACACCTAAACAGCCAACGCGAAATAGATAGATACTGTACTAACTGGGCCGGACGACTTTCACCAGCTACTGTTGTTGAGATTTCCCCAAGCTTGGTGCCAAAACTGCCACACACAGACTACTCGCTATTCTTTAAACCCTACACTAACCTCATCAACTGGAAGTATCTTGTCCTGGACAATGATGTTGTTTGATTTTTAGCTGTCTGTACTTAACTTCAGCCAGATCAGTTAAAATATTATCCACAATTTTTATAATGTTTATTATTTCCAGAAGAATTTACGAAGGATGATCTTTCAGATCTGCTAAGACTCCTCACTAACCATTGTTTGTATTCTTAACAGAACTTCCTGGGCCTCTACTTTCACTTGTTTCTGGTCGTCATTGATTCTGACCAAACTATGCACTCCGTTCCAGCAGGTGTCATGAAAAGGGCTTCCTGTGTTTCTTGTCTAGTAAGAAGGGTTTTTTAAAATTTCTTACGCTGATTACTTTTTTCTAAAAATAGACTGGTTGGCATTTAAAATTTAAATACAATCTAATACATATTTTCGAGTGTTTGTTACTTTTCTGTAGCTGAACCATAGCACCTAGAGGCCCCCAAATGTTGGGTGTAGGTACTTCAAAACCTGGGACTGCTGCGTATTGGCCTCAAGTGATTTTTTGTGCAGCACCAGATACTCCAGCTGGTTAAAAAATAAAACTTCAAAAAGTCATTATCCTGCAGTGCATGAAGCAAATCAGAGAGAGAGAGAGGGAGCATAACTCAGATATACATATCAGAATATTCCAAACTCAGCCAGAATTCCTTTTTAATTAAAAAAATGCAAACTAGGGCACAAAAATAAAATGCTGTAAAATATGGAGAAAGTGCCTGGTATTTACAGCTGATTTAAATGTTTGTGGGGCTTTAGAAAACTTCAGTAGGTTAGCTTTTTATTTATATTTTCCTATTTACATTTCAATATAGCAAATCTAAATATGTATAGTATGTATTTCAAAGCAATGCCTTGTGTTGCTTTTGGCTGGCATACGTGTGAACAATGTCCATATAGACAAGACTACAAAGTATATCCCATTCAGCGTCAATATGGCAAGATTTGTGAGACTACTTTGAGTCGTAGTAGTTTGTTGCAAGCTTTTGATCAGCTTTAATTTTGAAAAGGATCAGTTACCAGAGCAGTTAGTGACCATGTGTGAGATAGATCTTCAAAGCAATTTCTATGTTAGGAAAAGTAACTTGAACATCATTGTGAAGTATGATATTATACATAAATGTTTCCAAGATGCAGTTCTTCCTTTTTCTGATCCAAAAAGACAGAGGAATAACTGGAACACCAAGGTTGATATCCAGATCTTGCTTGTAGTAGAAGTCCAACAACTTACTTGCATCAATTGTAATAGAATCAGGGTCCACATCCAAGAAGATTACATAATTTGCTGTAGGTTAAGTGAAATTTCAGGCATACCAAAAGCCTGTTGATACATTGTTAACAGACCTTATTATGAAAAGCTTCCTTTAGAATCAGCTTAGTCTCAGCTTATGGCTGCTGATGCAAAATATGATGAGCTCAACACCTTTTACCTAACAATCTTCTTTTCCTGAAAGAATCTTGCCAGCTTCTTCAAAATTATCATGACTAAATCTTTGAGTGACTTCAAAACACCAACCACAGAATTCAAATTGAGTTACACTGCTTCCAAAGTTTTGCTGATGTTGTTGAAGTGCTTGCAAGATAAAATTCCTGTCTTAAGTTTACTCATTTGATCATATGGTCCTCATGCTTTACTGCAATATTAGCCACAGAATTCCCCTATGTTAATCCTAGCACCATGAATAAATATTAGAAATGTTTTGTCATTTCTTTTCTATTATGGCCTGTTGACTTAAGGTTACAAAGCGAGCGCTACACAGGCCGATTTAGTTTGAAATATTGCAAAATGACAGTAAGTTGGTGAATGTGAGCATTGTCTTCACATGAATCCAAAGATATTGAATTATATTTTTTTCTGTTTAACTCGATCAATCAGGACATCTACAACACTTTTGCCATGACCTAAGTCAGTTCCTTGCACACACTTGCTGATAAATAATTGATGCGTCTTTTGCCTTTGTTAGCTTTAGTCTGACTGTGCTATGCCAAGAATGTGTTATACTTTGCAATCAATTCCAACAGACCAAAGTAGTTACCATTGCATGCAGACCTAATTGTTTGATCATTACCTCTCATAGCAAACCCTTACTCTGCAAGAAATGCTACCAACATCCATTACGAATCCTGGCTACTTCACTTTGATGTTCACCTGGTATAAGAATAGCTTCAGGAGAAGGTCCATCAGTAGGTCCAGAGGCATCACGTTGTAAGAAGATACACTTATAGGTGCTTAGCAATTCTTTACTCCACTCCTGCTGCTTCTCTCAAATACTTCTTCATCACTGTGACTTGTTAATTGTTTTCTCCACAGCCTTTTTGTTTTTTCCTTTATTTTCCATAATATGTTTTTTAAAATTTCTCACTGATGAAGTCTCAAGAATAATGTGAGAGCTGACGACTTCCCCTTTTCAGAACTGTTTGGGTAAACAACCTGTTATCTGACCCTAATGGGATCTAGAGATGGTTGGATACCTAAACCAGTGTTGTTGCTTATCCAACAACTTTCTTTAGTTTTGTTCAGTAGTAAAGACTGGCTGAACTATTTTAAATATTAGTTAGATAACATGCTGCAAACCTACCGTCAAGCAAGAAGTGTAAAGGATGCTAACTATTTCACAAAGGTTGGATATTTGAAAATGAATTTACTTGGCTTATATTGGAAAAGTCAGATATCAAAGACCAGTTGGATAACTGGAAGTCAAATGACAGGTGGTTGGCTGATTTGATTTTCTTCTATTAAAGCATTTTATCTGATACAATACAAATTTAAAAAGATGATAACATTTTCTTTAAAGTTTGTTTGCAGTGTAAATTTTATGTTGTGTTTTTTGTTGTTTTTATAGTTTGTGTTATCATGGAGTGGATCCAGAATTTTGAGAAAGTTGGGGTGATCAATAGAAATAGCGGTGGTAATATGGCACATCTCGGAAACGGGGTGGGTGGGGGAAAGACAAATGCAAAACCAACTTCCTCAATACTAAGCCTGGCCTACAAGAATTAATGAAACAAACCACCTGTCATCTAGAGCTCTCAGTTGTTTGACCCTTTCCATGTTAGTTTGGATAAATAGTCTGAATCAGTGTTGATTATAGTTGACAGTTGGGTGAAATGTGGAGATGGACATTGGCACTGTTTCTCTCAATTATTAGCCAGGCAGCTTTCCAGAGCCTATGGGGCAAGTGAGCAACCCCATTTTTGCTTGACCAATATACCCGCAAAATACAGCCCCAAAGATCTTATCTCATCATTGTAACATAATAAAATTAATGCATAACCCACCAGTAAAAAATGAAGGAATACTTCAAATGTCTACCATTCAGCCTTTATTCCATGTTCTTCTTGCATCCGCAATAAAAATGAAGCAAATTGGCATATGTGGACATTTCTGATGGCATTAATGCTATGTATTATTTGTAGACTAATGGAATTACATATCACCTTGCTTTTCATAATCTGAAAATTGCAATATCAGCATTTTAAGTTCATATTATTCTTTTGTTACTTTTATAATAATAAAGATAATATATATACTTTTACATATTATTGGTTTTGCTGACTTGTCAATGATACCTTTATAGCTAGAAAAATGAATTATTGACTAAAATATCAATAACTAATCAGACATTCAATGTTTTTATTAAATCTTTTATTTGAAACATTTTCAAGTCAACCATAAGGAAAACAGACCAAAACCAAATAACAAAAATAAAGACAACATTTTTTAAAAAATGCACAAAAGAAAATAATAAATTCCTTAAATAAAGTCATGGCATGGACATCTTTCTAAAAATTCTTCAAAAACAATACATATATCACCTTAAAATTTATACATTAGAAACCAAACTACAACAATTTTACAGGTAAACATGAGACTAAAGCCTCTTTTTAAAACATTTCCTGATGTGAAGTAGCTTTGGTTCTCTAAAACAGAACAGAGAATCCAATTTTCTGTTTCTAAAATATTAATTTATATTTCTTCAAGGTGGCTTGAGACAGTGCACTTCTGCTGCTGGTAAATAAGGTTTTGAATTCTGTAAGTAAAAAGCAGTTATGGTTTGTTGTATCCAGCCTATCTATGGAGTGAAGCCGAACTGGTCTGCATCTGTCGCTGTCTCTGCAAGTTCTTGTGTGGCAGGTCCCATGTTTTTTCTAGCAGAAAGCCCCAGTGGCAACAGTTCACCTGTCAACCCCATCCGCAACAGCAATCAGTGGCCTGACGCAAGCGTGAGTCATTGCTGCGGCTGGCAAGCCAGCGGGGTGATAGGGAGCCATATGGTTGTTAATGTAAATAGTTGTGGACTGCTGCCTAAACAGAATTGCCATCAGCAAATATACCCCTCTGATGACCACCTTCATGCATCAGAAAAGATGAAAGTCAGACTTACTATAATCAGGTGGATGTTGTTCTGTAATGATGCACAACAATGCTGCCATACTCAACTACCCAGTACCACACACAGTTATCACAAAAATCCAGCACAGTAAATATGACAAATTTTGAAAAAGCTAGGCTCTTTTCAGGCATATATATCCACACAACCATACATAGTTCATTTACTCTATATTTTTTGAATTACCAATTTCATGGTAGCTGAGGATAATATTCTCTTTTCAAGCATCAAATATTTCTCAACTCATACAATCAGAGAGTCAAAGGTAACACCAGTTTACAATCATTTAGACATACGATAGATAGGTCCATTGGCTATGGTGCTTCCAATGAACTGAATTTAGTATAATACAGACAGAGATAAGACAGATTAAAGCTTATCTACAATTCAGTGGTAGAGATACAGTATTCAGCATCTTCCAGCTGAAGCATGACAATGAAAAAACAAAACCACCACCATCTTCAAATGTACAATAGTTTTTGTTATCATTTAATACTACACTTCTATTTTGCCCTAAACATTTGTTTTAAAACTAATAAAATACATTAACAATTTTGGTCTTTGTTAGAAAAATCTGTTGAGAACACAGCAAAGTCTCCTGTAACACCACACCCGTGGAGGTTAAGGATCCAGAGGACATCACAACCTCTGAAGCAATAGCTCCAGAAGAAGGTGTCCAGGCCCCTGGAACAGACAAAGGCGCGAACTCCTCACCCCCCAAATAGCCAAAAATCAAGGAGACGAGGCCCCATGCGGACCAGCCCCGAATCTAACCCACCCACACCACTAAAAAGGGAAATAACGGAAAACAGCCAGGTCAGCTCACTTGAGGCCCCTCCAGACACTTTTTAGAATCAGTCACAGCCCCCCACTCTATCTGTCACAATGACTCAGGGGGTTGATGGAATAGAAGTGCCCACCCGAAAAGGTGCCACTTTCATTTTGGACAGATCTTTAGGATACAACTCTGTGATGCCCCCAGGACGATGAGCCAGGTTTAGCGATCACGTGAACACTTAGCTTATTTTCCCCCTTTTCTCAGTGAGCTTTAGTTTACCTGCCAACTGTAAGCTATTTAAATACTTCTGTCCTTATTCTGTTTGTTCCTATCTCCACTTAGTTTCCTTTACAGTTGTTTGTATTTTTTCGAACTTAATAAATATTAAAAAAACGATGGAGCCTCAGCCATCAGCCTCCTCAGCAGGTTCCAAA
>JACATO010000889.1:0-44833 GCA_018389105.1 Nautilus pompilius | reverse complement strand
TATCCGCGTCCGTATGCATGATGCGCCGAGTATAATGGACGTGTGGTTGTCATGTGCGGTTCGCAGGATGTCTTGAAGGACAGAGCCAGCTTAGATCTATTCCAACAGTCACGTGATAGCACCACGATTAATCGGTGTGGACCCAGCAGCCACAGCCGGGGATTCGCGGAGTTCCTTCCCCTATGCCCCCCCCCCACCCTGTCCCGCTAACGGGCGATTCTCGTGTATGGCGTCAATAGCGGAACAACAACGGCGTTAGGGAGTTCAGGTCAGTCTTTTTACTGGGCAGTCAGATTCCCCCAACAGCAGGTGTAGCCGAACCTCTCCTCCCGTTTCGGTCCTTCTGATGCCGTCACGACACCCGCTCGTACGCCCGCCTGACTGGACGACGAGACCGGAAGTACATTGCTCGGCGCATGACCGACTGGGACACTGGCTTCCGGCTGCTTTTTCCCGCGACATCTCGGGCGTCGCGTTATGAAACCGGAGCATTATCGTCTGGTAACTGGACGCTGGTAAATCCCGCTATCGGGGTGGAGGGGAATTTCTCTGGTACCCTTCGAATTCGAATAACCA
This sequence comes from Nautilus pompilius, assembly GCA_018389105.1. Classification (NCBI taxonomy): domain Eukaryota; kingdom Metazoa; phylum Mollusca; class Cephalopoda; order Nautilida; family Nautilidae; genus Nautilus; species Nautilus pompilius. The sequence continues at coordinate 44,257 of JACATO010000889.1, read as the reverse complement.
GATAAACGCGGAAAAGCAGCGAATTCGAAGCGAGCAGCCAGTCGACAGAAGGAAGACATCCGCCATGACACCAGGTGCTCAACCATCGCTTACTGACGATGAATACAGAAGCGGGGGGGGAACAGGAAACGGGGTACATCGGCGATCGTTAGCCTTTACGTCACACACACACACACCACCCCCGCCCTTAAAAGGAGAGATGATAATTATAATAAATTGAGGAAGGGACGATAATAGGGAGGTGACACTGGGGAGGCATGAGTTTCCAGTCTGAAAAAGGGGTCCCATGTAAAAGAAAAAGCGAAAGACTATCGGTCAGTCTTAAAAGAAAGGATGGATTACGAAGACGCGTGGTTGGGTGTTAGGGGCGATATCGCCCTGTCTCCCGCGGAATGTTCCATAAAAAAAAGGAAACTGGATCTGACACAGATGAGCAGTGTCCTTGACTTACTGGGAAAAGTTCGCGTCTGCGTATTAGGCTGATGTCTACATCGACAGAGGGCTAAACGAGGAGGAGAAAACTATATTTTAACGTCGTAAACATCAGCAATAATAATGATAATAGCATAAGAATAGAATCTAATTCGCACATTATTTATATTTGTTGTTGTTAGGGCTGTCATTGGTTTAAATAACTGAAAATAGGGCAAAACCGGTGCTTATACACATATGTAGAGGGTGTAACGACAACACCCATATAATGTATACGTAACTGGTTGAACACAATATTTCCCGGAAAATGGTTAGAACGAAGAGGACACCAGTTGAGTGGCATCGAAGAAGTCCAGACTCGATTCCCTCCCCTGGGGTTCATCTCTAGAGCGTCGTCGACAACCACAGGCCGAGGTCACTCGATGAGCCAAAAGCTGACCCGCAACAGTGCAATAGCATCGTCAGTCAAGAACAACCAAAATATCTCACCACGTCCTTAAATAACAGATTGAACGGTTGCATATAAGTAGACGGGGGAGAATTCGAATATTTACAGCAAAGATTATATGGACCGGACTTTTGTTATACCCTGTGTATATATGACACTGCTATACGGATGCGAGGCATGGACTTACTATGGCCGTCATCTCGAACAGCCAGAGAGGTTTCCAATGTCGACCCAGCGGTCAGTCCCGCCGATTATTTAAAACCCTGGGCTGGCCAACTCGTCAAATAGACGACCCCAGAATGTTCGCTCGTGAACTATCTGTAAGTAGCCGAAGCCGAGAAGCCCACAGCCACAAAGCTAACTCAAGGATTACCTTTAAAGGGTGCAAGATTGGGCCTGGGTATCACTGATCTGAATGTCATTACGGACTAAGATCTTGGCGGGCTGAGCATCCTACCCAGGCGTGTGAACAAAGCAGAGATGCGAGGAAAGATGGATCCCAGCAGCCATCACTGGCACCAGTCTGGCTCCGAGAGTGGCGCCGACGGACTATTTGGGCACAGAACGGGGTGCCAAACAGATTCGAAAGTTAATAATTAGACGGGACACGTCCCCGGAAGCAAGGTGTCAGACTCCACGACGCCACACGCTCGGCACTCAATATAGATAAGGAAGAGGTAGATACAGCTATACGACCATCAACGAATTCCGTAATCTCTGGGAGGAACTTTTAGAAGTTATTCCGATCTATGTGAATGTGGGGATAGGACAGGTGATGGTCGCCCCAGCGCTGTGACGTAAGGAGGAAGTTGACATTGCGAGGCGCCGGGTGTGAGACCGCTTGGTCCTAGCGGCGGCATCAGAATACAGAGGAAGGCGGTTAGAAAAAAGAACAAAAGCAACCAAGTAACGGTAAAAGGTGGGGGGGGTCGATTGGTTGTTCTGCTGCTGGACCTCTGGCCGATTTCCAAGAGCCCCTGCTATTTCATTGTGTAACAAAGCGAATATTAAGGATAAATTAGAGGGGCATTTTTCACGCGCCAAGCGGGGTGAAAGGCAGTCACGGAGTCACGTGGACAAAATCGAGAAGTGATCACGTGTCGCCTCTGGTATATTTGAAAGTTAATCAGGGGAAGTTAGTCTCCTTTTTACCCTCTTTTGTTTGAGTTTCCTCGCACTTAGAGCAGATTGGACGACTGTTGATGGTAGCTTATTACTTTCTTCCTCCCTGTAGCAGCTGTTAAAAAAACAGAGGAGGAGGAAGAAGAGAGATGCTGCGGTGCCGATAGCATGGCGAGGGTTAGATGTGGGGGTAGGGCGGTCGGGGTGATGACAGAGCAACCGCGGAGGTAGGGGCCGAGTCAGCGCCACCTGGCCGTGACAAATGACCCAGTGAGAGCCGCTGTCTTCCCTGATCGTGTTCGTCAGCACCGGTCCCGCTCCTCGCCGACAGACGAGCCTCTCCCCCTACCCATCGCCAGCCCCCTAACCCTACGGCGCTAATTAGTTTACTGAGTCGCACATCACACCGACGGCTCGTGGTAAAGGGATTTCTTCTCTTGTAATTAACAACAACAGAGAAGCCCCTGAATGGCGGCTTCCTCTGTTATAACCCGGCCGTAGAAATAGATACAAACTGGAACATTCCCCGCTCTCCTCCCGAATCTCCAGCTTTCGGTCGGTAGAAATCCTTTCGTTCGCCGCTGGAAGCCGACCCGACAAAGCCCCCTCACATCCATCAACTGACCTGACTTCCGTGGGGGGGGGGGGGGTGGAAGGGCCCAGTTGGCTCTTCTGAAAAACCGGGTCGGCCAGCCAGGAATCAGAACGATCTCCTAGCCGAAAAAACCCGCAGACGCGAGGCTGGGAAGTAGAGGAATACAAAAACAAAATCACAATAATGTAAAGTGAAGCCGTTCCTAAGATCTAGGTTCCGAGCGAGAAATTCCCCCTAATTATTAAATTATAGTCGCCACGACAATTCATCACTCCACCCGTATTTAAGCGTCATTTATTTTTGTCAACCCGGGGTAATAGAAACAAATTTAAAACAGCTTAGTTTAAGTAAGCACTTCCTGGATCTCATAGGTATCAGGAGACCATTCTAGATTGAAAAGAAATATCTGTCTACACTAATTACCCTGTCCCGACTTTCGAGGTCCAAAGACATCTCAAGGCAGTGAGCTAAAAGAGGTATGTGTAGGGCATCATCAGCCTTAGTGGGCCGAGCGAGTAGTTACCTACGTATGTTTGGGGGCTTCTTGAAAGATGGTCAAGGGACGAGTCGGTCAAAAATTAACCCTGGAATTTCCGATCGGCCGTCGCCCATTTGGCTAAAGTGGGGGGATAAAAGCAACTATGACGACATTGCTAGACGTGGATTATAAATCCTGTTAGTTAGTAGTTATGGTTAAGCATACAAAATAAGATGCTAGAAAATTCCCTTTTGCAACTGAGTCTAGGTTGCGAAATGTGCGGGCAGAGTTAATGTTCTTGATGCTCATTTTAAGGAAGAAGGACCATTTTACACTCTGCATTTTAGTTACGGACCTTAAAGGAAAGAGGTATGCTGTGTCTTTGGTCTGTCTTGGCGAAATGACGACGTCTGGGATTTTCGTTGTTTTTATGACAATCTTGTCCACCATTGTTGCAACTGTTCTGTTTTCTTAATAGAAAAACAAACAATAATAATATAAAAAAATGATAATAAAATTAAGTTTGGGGGGTCCTTAATAACTATTCTGCCGGCATGAAACTTCCCTGGCCTGGCTGCCGAGGTGGGTATCCCAATCACCCGACTCTGGCTGGCTAATGGCAGCTCGTATCGATTATTGATCTCCTCCTTTCCGATTGTACACACATCGATGCAGCAGTACAGACAAACGTGTCAACACTACTGACCGACACAGCTGGTCAGATGATTCGAGTAACCAATACCACGGAAGCGTACATATGTAAAATTCCCCGCATCGATAATCGATTTTCGACGGTGTTCTCGATAACGATAATGAATAGTAGCAGTGGATGTCAGACATTGTCGCCGTAAGGGAGGATTGCCAAAGGTCAAGTAGGACGGAACCCTTGACTTCAAAAGGAACGACCCGGAGGATTTTTCGCTATTCGAGGACGAAAGCACTACAACGCGAACAGAAGTCTTGATACTTACGAGCCGCAAACAGTGGAAGGGGGATCGGAAATGACGATGTTTGTGAACAAGAGAAGAGAAAAGCTTTTATAATTTAGCAATAACCGAGACTGAATAATTTACGGGCATCCACTTCCCCGCGCCCCCTTTGTGCGCAATTTACGATTTGCATTAATTGGCCAAAATGGCGAGCCCGCCGCATACGTCATCCATAAATCATGGAAGTGTGTAAATCAAGCTGACAGGAAATTCCACATATTATTTATAATTAATATACAGCGAGATTCATGACACGAACCAATGAATCAAGGCGCAGCGATCATAAAGCCCCTCGCAGGTACGCAAGGGGTCTCGCCTTTCTGATTTACGCGCTCATGTCGGCAGACCTTGTCTCGGAATATTGCCGGTAATGTTTCCCGTTGGCGAATTGTATTTGAATTACCTGCGAGTCGAGGGAAACTCGACACTGGTCCTGATTACAATAGCCCCGGTGTCCGTGCCGACTCGAGGCGGAGATGTATAGTTCGCCGTGTATGACTCACACACGCTGCCTGTTATTCTAACTCGACCTGGGCATGGTTAAATGTTTGTTTAACAAGGTTCAGAAGATCTTCCACGGACCTCCGCGGCACTAGAAGTCCCTCGCCGGGGCTGTACCACACGTAGAGACTGGTGTGCGACACGCTTTAGATCCCCATCTCGTCGTAGAACAAGGCTTATGTACAAAACCGAAATCAGGCCAAATGACGTTCGACCAATTAGTCTGTAAGGTATAAGGATATACACCGGTTACTACTCCATTTAGGCAGATAATAGCAACGGATGGGGCTTAGAGGAAACCAGAAACTTATAACTCCTCGCCGATGTGTTCCCACGTCGTTCAAGAGTGCATCTTTGACTAGGAGGTCCTCCGCCTTCGTTCCGCCCGGTCAAATGCATCAGGAAGCAGCGCAAACAGAAGACTGTTATTCTCGGTCTTCGCGTGTATTTAAACTAACTGCCCAGTCTAAATTCATCCCGCACGTTGCTGCCACCTAGCGGCAGTAAAACCTAATAACTATGGTTGGATAATGGAGAGTTATGCTTATAAATCGGATTTGTCTCCAAGTGGCTACACAGGTTAACCCTTCCGCGCCATTTGGCGGTGACAGACATTTACAAGGATGGCGAATTTTTAGATTAATTCCGCTGCCTTTGTTCGATAAAAGCATAAAAGAAATAATAAGGTCGTCACACCTTGTAGGGGCTTAGACACAGAGAGCTCCTCGTTTTTGGTGCCAGCTTTTCGAAAGAGAAGAAAAGGAAAACGAATAAAGATATCGGGAGGTTCGTCCGGTAATATTACTGCCGCCAGGTGGCGAGACTCATAAACGAGCGAGATCTCAGCGGCATAACAGATTATACACAAGAAATATCAGGTGATGCTTGGTGGGGGGGGGGAAGAAGTTATCTTTAACCCCGAGGAATTCGCCATTTCCACTTATCTCACCACCAGTGCTGACACCTGGCGGCACAGATAAAGTTAGCTAACGTCTATCCACAAGCTAGAGGGAAAAAGACACGAAACTGAGAATGAAGATCTCCGTCAGGAGGAATAAACCGAACTTTTGCGTCAGAACGCTGACGACCGTCTAAGCTTAGTCAGGGAGAGATATCAGAAGGGTGCCCCGGAGGTTCTCGGATTTTCTTGTTTAGAATTCTAACAGACAGAAAGGGGGGAACCAGGCCTCCATGTACCAGCAGTCGCCATTGTTACACCAGTCGAGCTGTTTCTAGGCCGGCCACCGACTTTCCACCACGTATCCCCAAACAGCGGTGATTGGGAAGAGAGAGAGAGATGGAGATGGAGATGGAGATAGAGAGAGAGAGCGAGAGATGGAGAGATGGAGATGGAGAGAGAGAGAGAGAGAGAGAGAGAGAGAGAGAGAGAGAGAGAGAGAGAGAGGAGATGGAGAGAGAGAGAGAGAGAGAGAGAGAGAGAGAGAGAGAGAGAGAAGAGAGAGATGGAGAGAGAGAGAGAGAGAGAGAGAGAGATGGAGATGGAGAGAGAGATGGAGAGATAGAGAGATAGAGAGAAGATGGAGAGATGGAGAGAGAGAGAGAGAGAGAGAGAGAGAGAGAGAGAGAGAGAGAGAGAGAGAGAGATAGAGAGATGGAGATGGAGAGAGAGAATGGAGAGAGAAGAGAGATGGAGATGGAGAGAGAGAGAGAGAGATGGAGATGGAGAGAGAGAGAGAGAGAGAGAATGAGAGAGAGAGAGAGAGAGAGATGAGAGAGAGAGAGAGATGGGAGAGAGAGAAGAGAGAGATGGAGAGAGAGAGAGAAAAACAAAACAAAACAAAAGGTGGTGAGTAACGTATCGATTTCCCTATAAAACTGTATTTCACGGATGAGCGGCGGGTGATAGGAGGGAGATCACGGCGAGTCTTAGGCGATCGCATTTTGCCGGGATGTCAAAAACACGAATTAAAAAACTGTTATTGATTACGTCGCGGGTGTCATGGCGGCCACTGAGTGATGCGACACGCCAGGAGATTGCATTAGGAAGAGGATATGAGAGAAAGGCTTTCCTGGGGGAGAAGGAGGAAGGCGTTTATTGAGGTGTGTCATGATTACCGCTGGTCCGACGGTCGACATCAAGAGGCTGCGAAAAAAATACATATATATATTATTATTTTTAATGTTGCTGTTGAAGAAAGCCGACGGCAGCATCTTGATGAGAGTTTGTTTACCGGACCGTGACGCAGACCTGGCCGACATTCCTCGTCGTGAAGGTGCCGTCTTGGCCGGTACCTCGCCTCCTCCTCCTCCTCCGGCTCACGAACAACAGCTTCTCCGCGCCCGAGCGCGATATTCCGCCCCTGTAAGGGAAGATGCTAATTAATACACTATTAAACTCAGGTGCTTCGGTAAAAAAAAAAAATTTTTTGTTCCATTAGTTTTTCTTTTTTCTTCATAAAGGACATCGGGCCCCCGGGGCCGAAATCAAACAGCCCTAAATATTCCACATACATTAAACAACAGATATCTGTTGTTGTTGTTTAAGTAGAACAAAGAACTCGCATCGTCACTACGTCAGACTCCCACCAAAATCATTAAAAAGAAAATCCACTTCCGGAGGCTGAGCAAAAAGGCGAAACCTAATTTGAATTGAACGCGCGGCAGATTTATTAATTTCTCGCCCAAACTCGTTTCCTTAAGCTAACAGAACCGCGCTGATGGTTTTACCTTTAGAGAATTAGACTTTCTCGGGAGAGAGAGAGAGAGAGAGGGCGAAACTGGCGTCGATCATCACGTCTGACCCGGCAGCTCCTATCCGGCTGTTAACCGGATATTGGAACCGCGCATGTCCGCGGGAGAGTTCACGCGCGGAAAGGCGGACCGGGGGCCGAGGGAAAAGGAGAAAGCGGACGGCCGACGGGGGGGAATTAATTTGGAAGATGCGGCGGCGGGACGGTAATAAATCTTCTTCGTCAAGACGACTGGCGCAGACACGAAAGTTTCTCAGGTTCCTGCGGCCCGACGAGGGTTAACGCTGAGAAACGCACTGTGTCTCTTCACGCATGCGCGGTTGGCTCTAGCAAGACGAATTAAATATGGCCGTGTGTGTGTGTGTGAAGCGATTATTTTGAAGAAAAAACATCCTGAACATTTACTGATAACGTGCTAAGGGAACCAATCTGATCTATACGACTTAACTTAGGAACGAAGTGTTCCTGCATCCGAAAGGAGGATACAAGACAACAACACGGATGTTGTCCGTCGGTGTCACGTGGCTGCTTCCACCCGATCACACTTATTGCCGAGTTCCTGGATAGCAGTATCACGTGTTCCCGCTGTATAATCTTTTACGACATGATCGCCGTTCCGGATATTATCAGCTGCACCCGGGCGAAATGATTGACAGGATGGCGCTGCTAAGCTCTCGGATCTAGATGGATTCGCGAGGCGGTTAAACGATGTAAAAGAGTCTATCACCAAATCCGTTGGTTGACATGTCCCTAGCGTAATTAACGGATGGCAGTGCTTGAATTATCATTATTATTAGTAGTGTTATTATCCTCGTCAACAAGATACTATCCACAGCAAAGATGGGATATCAAGGAAGCTGCCTGTGCTGGATTTAAAACGTACATATTACCGCTGAACAGTTCCGATCTCTGCCGCCCGGTGGCGCGAGCGGGCAGGTCGCCGTGAACGTCTCCGTGGCTATGGAAACCTACTTATGCCAAATCCATTTGTTACCGAGCACCCCCTCCCCGACCGAAAGAGGGGAAATCTGTTTGTCGTGTAAACACTTCTCCCTTTTCAGGCCATCTGGTTCGTAAAAGTCGCTCTGACCGCACTTCCAGGCCTGATTTATCGTCCGATGGCCGCCACTCGGAGGAGGAGGAGGATGATGACCACTCGTTCTGCTTCTCCAGAAATCCGTCTTCATGTTTAATACGTCAGCCTAAACTGACAACGAACAGAACCCGAACGCTCCGGTATAATTCCCCGATATTAAATAATAATAATTGTATTAATAACGAAAGTAAATTTGACGGTATTCACCGCATAATCTAATAAATAGCTGGATCTCAACCTCGCCAGTCAATATCACGAGAGAGTGATCGATGGCCGAAGAATAGAACGAGTACCGTTCGAACAACTGGAAGCCCTAAACACGTCAGGTGACGTGACGTCATCACGCGTAGCCATGGAAATCCATCTCGAACCTCTGCTGACGGACTGGTACTGCTACGTGTGTGCAGCTCTCAGGTATAAATATTGAGTTACACAATAGCCTGGCCAAGAATGATGATACCTGAAATTTCTGTCATGTACCACTAACCATACTCATATATATTCGTTTTCTCTAATGTCAAACTTTGCCGATTCTTTTACCCCCCCCCTCAACCCCGGTTCTTGTGATCGTTGCTGAAGAAATTCCATAGCGCCATCAGCTTTAGCATTAATTTTAAATAATGTTCACCTCTTAGCTGTTTCTGAACCACTCTGGACATTCCAAGAGCTCTCAGTTTCGGAACAAAGTGGAATTCTGACAAACCGACAAGAAGATGTCTGCTCGTCTTGTCTGCATCATCTTGTTGAAGTCGACAACCCCACCAGACCTCGAGGGTTTTACGGAAAGGCGGCCCCTGGCCCCCTGTAGAAGCCATGACGACCTGCCAAGACAACCACTCTTAGACGTTTTACTTTTTACGGTAATTATTCTGAAATCTTTCTATAAACTAGCACCATTTAGCCAATGTCCCACACGTGTAATGCTGCTGAGGATGCATTTTCAGTAATATGACAACTTATTTTTAAGTATTGAATTACATTTTCCACTTGTCAAGGATTAAATGAAAGTTGGTCCTTGTCTTCTTCGCCGTCGAGACCCTGGCGACGCTTGCAAACTGTGTACGTGGAATTTTATTGAGCGCATCAGAAAGTTAATGTTTATCGCTGCGAAACAATTTCTAGTGATGTTCAAACAAGAGAACAGTTTAGATTAAAATCCAATTTTGTTTTCTTAAGAAAAAGTACAAACGACGAACTCTTGTCTTTTTTTTTCACCTTTTAACCTCCTAATTTAGGATTTTATCTCAAAACTTCACAGTTTATCAGTGGACCGAAGACGCGAGCTTAATGAAGCCGAATTCCCCCAAGATCCGCACTGACCGGTCAACGGAAACCATATCTCTTAATTTTCAGATTTGTTGTTGTTGCTGTTGTTTTTTCACTTCTAGTTTCCGTTTCCTACTATCTAAGCGGTCGCCTGTGAGGACAAACGTTTTGGTTATCGCTGGCGAAGAACCGGTTCGGTTCTCTTCTTATCTTCGAGTCCGAAAGTCGTGAACTCGCTTTCGGCTAAATTTGATTTCTTGGTTTCTTCTTATTTTAAATCCAGACTTCCGCTTCCTCATCGTAGTCTCGCGATAGCAGACACGAGGATAAATCATCGAAGGAAAACGCCTAGCGGAAGAATTGGACTCGGAAGCCCGTCGCTGGTGATCGAATGCTTGAGGACAAAGTATGAGATCTATTTTACGAGTTAAGGTGGAAACTTCAAATCGAGAGTAAACTTTTAAACAGAAATCCGTTTTTATTTTTAAATAAAAGAACCACATCATCGATTCCCTTTTTACATCTTCTAAAGTCGTATCATCAGAAATCTAAGATGGCGGATAACTGTAAGTATTAACGTGACCATACAGGGAAGTTAGTCAACCATGTGGCAGGAGAAGCGGGAACTCCGACTGTCTTCTTTGTTAATTAATCACCGCAGACAATTTTCCATTTCATCGACGCCAAAGAATTTCCCTGTGGAAGTTGTTTCGATGCCTTTAATATGAATGAATACAATATTGCTATCGACACCATTTTCTTGTTCCTTGATGAGTTTACTTAATTAAATATATAACATTTTCTAGAAAAGACAGAAAGGGTTAATGGAATAAATGAAAAGAAAAGGAAAGAGACGCGAAAGCCTCTCAACCACGTGTTCGAGTCGCCGAGTGTTCATATTTTTACAGGTTAGTGTATTTATAACTCGAGCTACTCGGTGCAAACGTCATGCAGGTTTGGGGACCGAGATCAAAAAGGGATAGAAAAGGTTTACAGAATCGATGTCGACTCGATTTCTGTTCGCGCGGGAAGGAACCAATCGGCTAAGAGGATAGGAAGGTTGAATGTATCAGAGGCTGCTGTTTGGTACAGACGGTGAAGTGGAAAATACGTAGCGTACTAAAATCTGTCTGTCACCAGCGAAAGAAGAGGTGTTTTCTCCCGAGGACGTTGGGATTCTTGCCTTAATAACACAAAATACTCGGGGATTATAACGAAATGAAAATGTCACTTAGCAGAATATTTCCACCCATCATTAAACTGTCGTCTACATACGTATATTTAATTTGGAATGTACTTGAGTTAGAAGCCAGTTATCTCCTTTGCGCTATAATTGTCGATCTACGACGCATAGCGTTCGTCGTGATGCGTGAGAACAGGTGTCTGTCTGTCTGTCCACCCATTTCTGCAAATTTTAATTTTAAAAGTAGATTATTAAAAAAAATACCCAACAAAACAGACACCTTGCCAGCGTTCTGACTTCAGTCACACCAGAGAATTCGGATGGATAAGCCAGCATTAGATGTAAAGTGCGTCTTCGCTGCTGTTATACTCTCTCTTTTTTAGGTTCAAAGAAATTTTATTTATATTTCGATTGGTAACAAAAATTGAGAATTTTTTTTTAAATGAAAACTTATGGTCTTAAAGAACCTATCGTATGTTTTGAACGTACTCGCCGATTTTATGTTTCGCGCATTCAGACAGACAACCAACCGCCAGCTTCACCATAGGATTGCACAATACCTTCTTTCTGCTTGTGACGTCATGCCATTTGATTTTTGTTTTACTATCCCGGAAACCACCTTTAATCTTGTTTCTGTTAATTTATTTCAATAAAGAGCAGCAGCCACTGACTACTACTACTACTACTCTCTCTCTCTCTCTCCCGCTATCTCTCCATCCATCTCTCAATCTCCATCTCTCTCTCTCTCTCTCTCTCTCTCTCTGCTCTCTCTCTCTCCCTCTCTCCATCCATCTCTCCATCCATCTCTCCATCCATCTCCACATCTCTCTCTCCTCCATCTCCATCTCTCTCTCTCTCTCTCTCTATCTATCTATCTATCTCTCCATCTCTCTCCATCTCCATCTCTCTCTCTTTCCCTCCATCTCTCCATCCATCTCTCCATCTCCATCTCTCTCTCTTTCCTCTATCTCTCCATCCATCTCTCAATCTCCATCTCTCTCTTTTCCTCTATCTCTCCCATCCTCTCTCAATCTCCATCCCGCTCTCTCTCTCTCCTCTCCTCTCTCTCTCTCTCCTCTCATCTCTCTCTCTCTCCTCTCTCTCTCCCTCTCTCCATCCATCTCTCCATCCATCTCACATCTCTCTCTCTCTCTCTCTCTCTCTCTCTCTCTCTATCTATCTATCTATCTCTCCCTCCATCTCGTCCATCTCCCATCTCTCTCTCTCTCTTTCCCTCGATCTCTCCACCATCTCTCCATCTCCATCTCTCTCTCTTTCCCTCTATCTCTCCATCCATCTCTCAATCTCCATCTCTCTCTTTCTCTCTATCTCTCCATCCATCTCTCAATCTCCATCTCTCTCTCTCTCTCTCTCTCCTCTATCTCTCCATCCATCTCTCAATCTCCATCTCTCTCTCTCTCTCTCTCTCTCTCTCTCTCTCTCGCTCTCTCTCTCTCTCTCTCTCCATCTCTCCATCCATCTCACCATCTCTCCATCTCCATCTCTCTCTCTCTGTCTATCTCTCTCTCCATATCTCTCTCTCCATCTCTCTCTCTCTCTCCACATCTCTCCTCTCTCCTCTCTCTCTCTCTCTCTCTCTCTCCTCTCTCTCCATCTCTCCATCTCTCTCTGTGTCTCCATCTCTCTCTGGTCTCATCTCCGCTCTCTCCTCTCTCCATCTCTCTCTCTCTCTCCCTCTCTCTCTCTCTTCTCTCTCTCTCTCACCGTTACGCACAGTCATGACGCGCCCGTGGTCGTTTTTACCTTTCCGGCGGGAGAGCTCCACATAGGCTCACTCGCTGCTAACGGTTGTCGTGGAGTAAACGGAAGCGTCTATTTACGTGGTATAGCAACGGTTGCTCAAAGTAGCCAGCTTCTCCGTGTTAGCGCTTCCCTGGCGTAATACGAGATGAAGGAGCAAAGCTGACGACTTTAGATTTGTAAATAGTTTTGTTGTTTTGTTGTTTTTTTTTTTTAAAAAGAAAATTAATAGGGACTCTTTTTGGAGAACTGCCGTAATGGAGGACACGTTTGCCTTAATCGAAGCTGAAACATACAGCGCGATGTAGAAAAGTAAAAAAGAAAATAGGGGGAAAAAAGGAAAATTCTTGAGTGAAGGAAATCTCAATAATTGTTGCTTAAAAAGCATCGCGGCATTTAACGTCTTGTGGCACTTGAAAATGTCGAAAGTAATTTATAATTTTCCGTCACGAAATGGAAACAGCTCCCGGAATCCGTCAGGAGCTGTACTGGTGCAATTGGTCGGGTTTTCCGACGTATCCGATAATTCTGCGAGATCGTGACATTTACCGACAGGGGGAAGATAGTTAATACTGAGAACTGGTTGGGAAATTCGTTTCTGAGAGTTTTATCACTAAGTGGAATAAAATAGAGATTTGAGGGAGGGAGCAAACAGTGAAGTTGAGAGAGAGAGAAGAGATGGGAGATGAGATGGAGAGATGGATGGAGAGATGAGAGAGAGAGAGAAGAGAGAAGATGGAGAGAGAGAGAGAGAGAGAGAGAGAGAGAGAGAGAGATGGGGCGGCAGCGCGTTATGGCCATCACCGAGGAGCTGTGTGAGAATGTTTGAGGAATTGCTTTACGGGGGATGATCCGAGATTAATAATTTTATAATTGAAACCACCTGATAGATGTAACGGATAGAGGTTTTAATGGTCGAAGGGGCAGGAAATTTCCAACTCATAAAAAAAAAAAGAACAACAACGAGTATTGGTTTAGGGAGAACCGGAACTGGTTGTTAGAGAGGGGTAAGTTGTTGCAACACCCGTGGTTCTCGATTAAACGTCTAGGGTCAGAATGTGATGTCGGCTGTAGCCAATCAGTACGTTTGCTTAGGTAGGACCGGTGCAGGGGAACAACTTACCCTTCTGACAACCAGCCCCCGATCTCCCCTGATCTTTGGTTTTGAAGTTTAAAGTAAATACCTATACTATACCTTCACAGAGGGAAAAACAGTGCAATTTTTCTTATTTTTGGGGGTATAAATCGCAATTATTCTTATTTATGTAAATGTGTTAATTAACCCTACCTTTTTCTCGCTTTACACCGGATGTGGGGAGAGCGGACTTACGCTACTGTTCCTGTTACTTGCCCATGGGGTTATTATGTAACGGCCCATTACAGTCTTTTCCCTTCTTCTGTTAAAACTTGAATAAAAATTGTATTATGTCGGTAAAGGGAGACGTAGGCGAAGATGACAGCCTGTTAAAGCTGAAGAGCAGTCTGTCAGCGCCTATTAGAACCCAGTGGCAAAACGCCGAAGGTTATGAGAATTAATGGACGAACGTTCGGTTGTCAACAGTTTCCAAGCAGAAATCTAAATGACATTCGATTGCCAGGGAAATCACTCGAAGCGCGAGCTCATCGTTGCGGGGTGGGGGCTGAGGGGACCAAAACGAGATGGAAGAATCGGGGATATTTTGGAATTAGACGATCGCAGGCCGAGAGAAAACGTGAAGTCGGGTGATGCCGGGAGATTCTGGCCACAGCCGCAGCTCCCTGGACCAGCAGCGCCCTCTGGGGTCGTATGGCGCCCGAGGTCAGCTCCAGACAACCGGGCGAGGAAGGGTTGGAACGAGCTGGGCCAATCCCGCCCCCTGGGGAGAAATAAAGACGAAATGAAACACCATCCAACCGAATCGTCGCGAATGTCTGCGCGATGAGTTATTGTAGCGGCTGTCATAAACATTGCCGGAATTTACTGCAGACAGCGCCACGGACGGTGATGGATGGAGGTAAGCTGCCGAAGTGTCATCTATCACATCAGCCGGATATCTGAATATTTCACCAGGAGGCCGGCGCGCGCGCTACCTACGCAGGTGCGGTATTCACCGGCCCGTCTTACCTAACGACAGCATCGGGCCGGAAGCCCAATTTGTATCCGGCCTTGTTAAGAAGACTACCCACCCGCCTCCCTGTTCCATTTGTCAGAAGTTGTTACTTCTTGCAGCCATCTTCGAGCGCCAAAGTCAGGACTGTTCGGAGAGAATCCGGCCGTGCTGACGAGTGTGCAGTGTTCCTCAATTACGGGATTAGTTGGCACTGGTACTCCGACCTTCTGCCTCCAATCCTTGCCCGCTGAAGCCACAAGATAAATTAGTATCAATATACGCGCTTTAAGTGCCTGGAAGAACGAATGAGATGCTCATCGGGTAAGCATTTTGTTCATTTGATGCTCATATGCAGCCGTAATCGTCCATTATCGTCCAACTAATGCAGCGTATAAGATAATTTCATGCTTGTGGCCGAAGGCATCGAACTGCTTCCTGAAGAACCCTGGGCTGGGCTCTTGTTCCTCCCCCATCTGTCTCTCTCTCCCCCCCTCCGCTGATCGAGACCTAGACAAGAGGAATCTCAAACCAGCAGCGGTGGAAAGCGGCCAGACAACAGGGACTTCCGGCTCACTAGATCATAAATAGAAGGAAAACAAAAGAAAGAGAGAGAGGCCTCCACACTTCGGTCTAAGTCAGGGAATAATCGAGAAGCGAGGAGTTTCACTTCGAAACCTGCAACTCGTTCGAGACTTATTACCATTTTAGAAATTCTGCGTTTATCTGATGCGTATTGCAAACGTTACTAGTTCGAAAGACCCAGTGAACGGAAATTCTTCATTCTACATTTTAAAGCCGTTTTCCTCCTCTTATGAGCCCATTGTACAGAAGATTGGAACAGCAGTCGAGCAGAGCAAGCTTGACAGACTGCGGTGGCGCCCTCTACCGCCGTCGCCTGGAGGGGGGAAGAACAACGGATCGTTAGCCGACGATAACTACACATCGAATGTCCGCTGAGCGTCGCTGTCGGTCTGGAAGACGAGTTGGCATCAACGAGGTGAAGATAGCCCCAGTGCAGCGGACGTTCTACGGTTTTCCTCTCCTGTGACGTAAAACCGAGAGAGAGAGAGAGAGCTTCGTTCCACGTGACCAGCCTCGCGGCTCCAAGAAAGGGACAGGCGCCTCAGCTGCTGGGTATCACGCGGCCAGTCCCTAGCTTCTTCACTTTTTTACAGACGTAATCAGAAACTTTGTCAAATCTCTGTTTATTTTTTTCTCAAACCCATTTGAAGTTGCCCCCCCTCTCCTCCTCCTCCTCCCCCCCATCTTCTACACTCCCCTTACATCCTGTTGTGCAGGGATGCGATTCATTTCTAATATGAAATAAATGGGAAAATTCAGACGTTTGATTGGCTGGTTACGCCTGCGACGGCGCGGCCCACACCAGCGACTGACAGGCGAGCGGGGGAGTGGTGAACACGTGTCAGCAACCATCGCTGTTAGGACTGTAATCGCAAGAGTTTCCCTGTCCGCCCGGGCAGGTAGAATAACCACCTCCATGGGGCAGTCGTGGGCGGCGCCCGACCATCGAAAATGGTGGTAGTGATGGAAAGGAACAGAGCGGGCGGCGGGGGGGGAGCGAAAATGGGGAGAAGAGGTGGTACAAATAAGGCGAAAGGAAAAGGGGCCACAAATAAAGAATAATAAATAAAAGAAGCAGAGGAAGAGACAAAAAAAAAAAAAAGAAAACCTAGAGAAAAGCGATACAGTAAACGCGAAGAGAAAGAAGACGGCTGAACGGAGCAGTGACGGGCAGAGTTATCCCTCTTTAATGTAGACAGTTAAAATTGCAAATAAACTTTCAAGTAGAAGAAAAGAAGCAAAACTTTACATTCAGGTTTTCGTGAGAAAATATCATTCATCTAAGAAGTTGTAACTTCAACTAGTGTTGTTTTTGTTTCCCTAAAATCAAAGCCCAAGCCGCTACCTATTGGCTGCACTTTGCTCAGAAGTAAGCCGATGACGTCACTCGCGCAAGGTGCTCGCGTTCCCACGTGACGTCTGTGACGGCGTTCGTCTAATCTTTCCCTTCTGTGGGCGACGAGCCGCCCGGGCCCCGCCCCAGCAGCTCCTCAGCATCAAACGTCTATATATCACAGCCACCCAGCGCAAGAACAGACGAGCTGAAAAGTGCTGTCTCTTCGACACAATGGACGCGCTGACAGACAGCTCTGGGCAGCTGTGGCCGGGGGGACTCAGCAACAAATCATCGGCTCACACTTGACAGAACCCGCTAATAACCCCACCGCTTCTGTTATAAATGATATACAGCTCGCTCCCTTATCTGCCGTATATCTTTCTTTCTTTCCTCTTTTTTTTTAAAAATTTCGGTGTAACAGATGGGTGATTAATGAGCCGTCGATTGACAGTGCGCGAACGGACGACCGTTCCGAGCTCTGCCTGCCTGGTTTATGTACTCGATCGATGATAACATACATAATTATTATTTCTATTTTTCATCCGGAACCTCTTTAATCCGAAACTAAAAAACAAACAACAGCAGAGATCGCATGCTAGACCACGTGTTACTACGTTCCGCTGACGAAAGCAAGCTCGATTAGAAATACAATCACGGTTCTTATCGGAGAAGTTCGATGACGTCAGGATTCTGGCGAGGTCCAGTTATAATTCGAAATTAAACCAAGTTTAATGATGTTCCCTTGTTAGGAACAGACAGGCAGAACCGGCGCCAAGTTAGTTGGTCAAAACGCTAACCATCATTTACGAAAGGAAGATTATCATAATAAACGTTGGCTTTTCTTATAAGTCGTACAGAGTTATCGGCCCTACTCGGCCAGAGGTCAGGGTCGCCGTTCATGCGCGACACAGGTTTGCCGAAGTGACCCTGACAGAGAGCACTTGGCTGGTTGTTGTTCAGAACAGCTGGACTTGTGTCGGAATTTCTGTATTAGATGGGTCGTCCATCTTAGTGAGTCCGACCGTCTTGAGCGGATTGATAACGCCTACTTCGGCGAGACGATGTGACGGGTACTGCACTGGGGCTCGATTAGTCACTCCTGGCCGATCGACTCGAAATAGCGCCGTCAGCTGATCAAACCGACCGGTGCCCGTTAAGGTGTGCAGCTGATATTGGAGGCGAATAGTTTCGGTTGCCGTCTATTTGACATTTCCCGGTGTTGATTTAAGTGGGAAATTCTTACGTGTTGAGTAGCTATCGGTGTTAATGTGAGTAGGAAATGTTTACGAGTTTGGCTGTTGATTTGAGTAGGAGATGATCACCGGTCGAGTGGCTATCGGTGTAGAACTGTTGAGTTGCGTGTAGGTCTGAGTAGACTCCGTCATGCCTGATCCCATACCGGTCCGGGGGTGGGTGGGGGTGGAGGGAATCGAGAAGTATTTATGAAGAAACTGGTGGAAGAGGCGAAGGAATCCAGTCGGAATTTTTAGCTTAAAGTCTTTGGCAAAGCATCAGATTCCTTTAAAACTAACTGCTAAAGAATGTCCGGACCTTGGCTGGAAATAGCTACAGCGCGAACATCAGCAGCAGCAGCTCTTCAGTAGGAACAGCGGTGAAGGTGCACAGAAGTTCCCCTGCTGCCCGTATTCGCCCCGTCAGGGCCGTGAAACCCTCCGTTCCAACTTGTTAAGCTGGTATAGCAGGAAACACGCGCAAGGATGCCAGAGCTCTTGGGGAGGGGGGGGGGGGGGGGAAACGACCCAGGAGTATCCATAACTACCTCTGAACTACTATCAGGCGGTTACCAAGGTAGGGGAGAGAGAGAGGGGGGGACACGCGCATAGGATGAGTCAACTAAAGAAAGGCCATCTCCAGTAGCCATGGCGATATAAAAACAACAACAGTATTTAGAGCTTGTGCTATTTTTCCTGCGAAAAGCGCAGAGAAAGAGAGACTGCAATTAGTGATTCGACCGAGGAATGGATGTTCTCAGCGATCAGCTCGGTAGAACATCCAGCTACCTTGACTAATTACGCTGATGAGTCAGCGAGAAATGTGGATGTCTGATGTATCCATAGCAGTACGTATTAAGTATCTGCCCGCCTACGTCGGATGCGTTGGCAAAAACGGGCAGGGTCCGTAACCATGGCAACCGGGGGAGGGCTTTTATGAAACTCGGCCAAAAAAATCACGTCGACGTCTAAGGGGACGGCGGTCCGAATGAATTGCCGTTGGGTTCGGAGAGTTTCGGTTCTAGTGGACTTAAGAAAGAAAGGAACCCGAGTCACAAGTCGTCGGCGTGGCTGTGGCTAGAGATACATCTAGAAGGTGCACGTGCCCGTGTGTGCATAAAGACACACGAGCCGTCATCAAATCTATTCCTTCCCGTGCGAATTTATGACGGGGCGAGAAGTCACGAGAGCGAGAACAGGTGGTGACGTCTGGCGTCAAAAGCGCCTGACCATGCGAAGCAGGGATGGCGCGATGTACCAGCTCATGAACGATAGTAGGGTCGGGGACGGGTAGTTACCAGAAATCCAGTTCGCTTCGAAGTCGGTGACGCCTCCTGCTGTAAATCCGCGCGTACGTCCTCCAAGACAAGCAGGATCCTGTCTCTGGTGAATTACGTGATGGAGAAGCCAAATTTTTCTCGTTGTGTGTCATAAATCAGGGAAGAGAAATGTTCCCGAAGATTCTTTTTCCTACACTTTAAGCAAAGAAATGCATAAAAAGAGACTCGTATTTAATGACATACCGAAATTAATTCAAGAGGTTATCACGAAAGGAACGATCGAATTGTAAGAATTTCTCCCCCACGTTAATGACTCCATTGTAGGAGAAGATAACTCGTCTGGAGATCGAAGACAGTTACAAGAACTACTCCATGTGCTTGCAATTCCAAAACTTTATAAAAAAAAAGGGATTATAATTAATTAAAATAATACTTAAAAAACTTTTTTATCTCTATAAACTCACTGTGTAGAAAATTAAAACTTAATAGTTTAATAATAACACTTTAAAAGGGAGAAGTCTGTATACATTTATGGCATATACCGAAGTAAAGAACGCCACACTTTGGCATTTACTTGACATCACTAACTGTAGATATATATATACACACACACACACACACATGAGAATGAAAACAGATTCTAGAAAAAGCATTTTAAATAATTTTAAAGATGGCGAACGTAAACAATGCTGATGTTAGGATAGACGGAGTTTAAATCTACCTAAAGCTGGGTGATAAGATTATCGTACATCGCACACACCGAACGTCCACAGCTGATATATTTGAGGTTTTTCCCCTGTCATCGATGGCGATCACGATCTGCTAACACAAGAAAAGATGCACTAACGATATCCCTGGATCCGTGTTATGTAGCTTCTGGCTTCTTTTTCTTTTTTATAGCTAAGAGTATTAAAGTGTACTTCAGGGGCAGTGTGGCGCAGACGTGGCGTTGATGTAGCAAGGAGGGCGGTATAGAAAACCAAGAATGTGCACCTGGTGCGTGCCACACGGGGGCGTCAGGGCTAAAAATATTTGTAGGAAATTTCCCATCACTCCCCACTGTAAAATTACAGTGGCCTCGGCCATTGTAGGAACTCGGGGCTGGGAGGGGAAGACAGTTCTGATGGCTCCCTCCTTCCGCTTCAGTTCAGTTTTTATTAAAAAGGATGAACCTAAAGCAGACAAATTGTACAGAGAGTTTCGGTATCAACCTGCAAATGGCTTAAAATTCGTGTTTCTCATCTCCCCCGCGTTATTTAGGACAAATCTCGCCATTCCCACAGACTTCTATTTCCGAGAAGTAAACGCATGTACTTTATAGCAAAGAAGGATATCCGTATGAGGAGATAGTCTCTCAGAAATTCTCTGAGAGAGAGCCTAGAGAGAGAGAAGATCGATGAGCTAACTTAGCGTCGATCTTAGAAATATATATAGCGCTAGAGAGCGCTAGCGCGCAGATAACCCGAATCTATAACTGCGATCTACCAGATATTCTAGATATCTCGACATCTCTACTCGATTCTAAAATATCTCGCGACATCTCTCTCTCCTCATCTCTCCTCCTATCTCTCCATCTCTTCGTCCATCTCTCTCTCTCTCTCTCCTCTCTCTTCTTCCCCCCTCTCTCTCCCATCTCTCCCTCTCTCTCTCTCTCTCTCTCTCTCTCTCTCTCTCTCTCTCTCCATCTCTCTCTCTCTCTCTCTGGACCCGTCTTCCAGCAGCCTTCCCGAGGGGGGGGGGTGGGGGGTATGGGGATGGTGGCGCCATCTGCTCTTCTGTTTTCTCTCTCTAACGTTCGCTGGATGGAAACCGGTGCGGAGGACCTCCGTCGGTCGGGGCACAAGAACCCAGAGAGAGAGAGAGGAAAACCAGAATTAGGCGGCAGCGGAATCGTTCACAAGAACGTGATCAGTCTAATTGTGTCCTCACCTCTGCGCTTCACAGTTGCCTTTTTTCTTTCGTGGAGCAGCGTTTATGCCGATGTCGAGTTTAACAGAAGGGGCAGCGACAAACGATGGAGGGGGGGGGGATATTAATAAGTTCTTTGACCCCGACGATCCTGTTCCTCGCACCGCCTTTATGGGTAATATCTCACCAAAGAGCCTCTTTCTACCCCCCGTGGCAGCAATTTACTTCTATTGACGTACCCCCCTTCGAGGCCGGCTTCGCTTGATGGGTTTGCACCCGGATTTCAGCGGGGCTGTCGGTTCGGGTGACGTCAGGTCAGCCATTCATCACGAGACCCGCCGTTCCGGCGCACGGCCTGATGGGATAATAATGGCTGGTCTCGGTGAGACTACCCCCCGCCGCGTCCTTTTGATGTGGGCCGCGCATCCTGCCTCTGACATTACGGATCTGTTTTCGTAATACCTAGTCAGTCTCTCTCGCCCCCGCCGCCCCGGCTTATTTCTTCTTCTGATCCCGTCGGCAGAACGAAATTTTGATTGATAATCCGCCAGCCTCAGTGTCCGTCTGGGGTAAATACCTAGAAGTGTTTACCGCGCATCTGTTGAATTTGACGGTTCGCTCTCGGACCCCCGTCCTGCTTCTTTCTTCCTGTCAACATAAGAGTAAAAGCTAAAAGCGGGACCACAACAAACCGACTGCTGACGGCATCCCTATCGAACCGTCAGACAGAAGGTTAATTGATAATTACTTTCGTAAACAGCCATTAAGCTTGTGAGAGTTAACGCTGGCAAAAGTGTACCAGTTGTCATACTGCACTGTAATTCGTATTATTAACGAAGCCACGTGACGACGGCTCAACCTCGTTTGTAAATAATGGTAGAGACAAGGGCGACCTAAAAGATGTCGTACGAACGCCATATTGCACACAGCGTTACGCACAATTATGACGCAGGTATTGTTTTTTCTGTTCTTATTTGACTGGAGATCTTTGGTGTCGTCGACACGTGATCAAAAGCTTAAATTTATTTGGATTCCGTTGTAATTAATGATAGGTGTTAAGTGATGACACCTCATGATAGTAACAATAATAAGGCGAATTAAGTGGGTTTTTTAAATGCGCTTAGTGAACTGCTAAGATTTTAATCCAGTAATTTTTACCTGTGTTACGTTTCAATTTTGTAAAAATTCCAGACGTTCAATATGAGGAGACCAGCACATATGTAAATATTGCTTTCTCTATGCGTTTCGGTGTCCGGTGAAATCCATCAACGATATACATGGCTAATATAGTGAAACAGGTCTTAGATCGGATAAGAACATTACACACAATACTTTGTCATGTGACAAAACAGGAGTGATGGCCGGCCCCTGGAGAAGCCGCGTTACGAGTTGTGTGCGACGTCTCAATGGGACAAGCATCATAGGGTTCCAGCAGCTCACGTCGGAAAAGGTCCAGAGGCCGGGTCTCTCTACTGAGAACAGAGAATGTACCAGTAACTTAAGTACACTGCGAACTTTTCTTCGCATCGCCTGGACTAGTTAGTTTCAATTGATACCTTATCTGATTTTCAAGTCGATCGTGGTGGTACTACAGTTAAAAGGCAATTCTCAGATATTAAGTATTACATGTGTGTGTGTGTGTGTGGTCTAATATGCTGCGACTGGATGGTCCACGGTTAAGAAATATAGGGCGTAGGTCCCCTTACAGGGGCCACTTGTGTAAACAATAACTTCTGAATTATAAAATATTCTGTGAGTTGAGCCGTTTAAAAAGTCAAGGAACGTTATTAAATTATTATAAATAAGTGCTAGTGAAATATGTTTTTTTTTTTTAAATATCAAACTACGGCAAAACAAGTAACACGGGGGATACCGAGTTTCGAGTTAATGCGATCTGTTTTTTTTTTTAAAGGGGAGGCAGGGTTAGATGTGGAGAGAGTGACGTAAGCATAACACGTGACAGAGTTTCGTTTCTGACATGACGCGTTGTCAAAAGAAAAAACCATCCAAGGCCGCGCACCAACTCAAAGCGGAGCACTCGCATTAAATAGGACTCCATACCCTCCAAAACCCACGGAACTCGAACTGAGAGGCCAGGTATTATTGTATCCAAGCAGGTGCAAAAACCAACGTAACCAATCTCGGGCGAAAGCTTCAGTCCTGATGGAAAATTCTGTGGGATTAGATATACTGTAACCCTTTACCCTGCAGTCGGAGGTGAGCGGTTACACCTGTTAGGTAAACCAATCAACAAAGAAACTTTGGATGTTCTGGCTGCTCCAGATATCGGTCGGTGTTGCGCATTCTCTCCTTGAGAAATGTGAGGATCCAGTTTCTAAGGGAAATAGAAAAAAAACACTTTTCTCCATCCAACCGCTGTACCGCTGGACAGAGAGGCACAACATCCCCTATACTCAGCAACCCCGTTCCTCGAAAAATGTCCAAAATGTTCTTCTGCGCCGTCTGTCAGTAGAAATTAACTCTTTTAAAACCCACCCGTACTTACCCTCGGCAAATGCAAGAGCTTTTGGGGAATATCGACGGGAAATCATCGTGAGAAATTCTCATCAATGGTTCAAAATGGAAATTATCAACTGGCTGACGACGTCTATGCCGTTGAAGGAGTAGTTCCGGTCTTTAACCATCGAAATACTCATTCGCCTGGCAGTAGTAATTTGGCGAAACAAAGTCCAAGATCTGCTGTTTTCTCATCCCCGAATCTATGGGCCATCCCGACCGCAACCAGGCGACCATCCCAGCTAGATTAAGCGGGGGGTTTGTAACCATGTCCATTAACGCCATTCGCCGCCTTAACACTTACATGTCCGACCCAAACTCCATCCGCTCCCACATCGATGTAGATCTGGAAACGATTCGGCAGACAAAAAACAGGAAGATCGTTTCGCGGGACACCAGATGGACCACGTCGCCATATTTATTATTAAATGGTACCCGTAGTCAATACCAGAATAATTCGATGTCACAACCCTTTAATCAACTCTTCTTATTTTAAAATTTTCATCTTAGTCCCAGCTCGGTTTTGCTAACCACCAATAAGGTTTAAGAAATGGCAGGCTGACGTTTAGCTACAGTACAGCAGTTCTTCTGAACTCAAAGGGCCAAAAACAATTACTGGGTCCAATTCCCCGCGGGTCCTCTTGTACTTGTCCCTAAGCCGCTCCGAGTCCTTTCTCATGGCTGATATAGACAGCATATTTTAGAACACGCCCTTCAGCGAATCAAAGGACAATAATTCGAACCGTTCATCGATGATATATGAGCTTCATTAATCACTATCTCATTGTCCCACCTGACGGGCTCGTATTGTATCGATCACTTGCCTGACAAGAATTATTTAGACCGAACGCCGCTATTGAAAGGCGTCAACAACAAAGATAATGTCTATCTCACCTGTGCAGTTAAATCAGGTAATCGCGTTTGATAATGACACTCGGTACATGACATGTATGCCAGGTAATGAAACGTAGAGTGAAGATTACAATTAATAAGGAACCGCACAACACACACACACACAGAATTTATTAGACAAAAGAGATATTGTTCGGCCCGAACAAAGAGATAAACGCTTTGACAGGTAGACTGTAATAGCTTCCCGCAGGTAAGAGACTCTTTCACAGAAACAAAACAGAATAGAGATAAAATCTATATTTGAACCGACTGCTGCGATCCTAATAAATCAGCTTCTGACATCTTGTCTAAATATTCGTACATTATTGTAATGTCAAAGAACAACATTATATGAAAGAGATATCACTGCAAGAAGAAACCCGACAATCAGAGGAGGTAATCATATGAAGCAAAGGGTAGTAGGATAAAAACAATTCACAGTTAAGTCGCTTTATATCCATTTGCTAAACCGAGGCAGCAAAAAAATTCCGGAAGAATTTAAACCGAAAGTAATCCGAGAATTTATAGAAAAAAAACACAAACAGCAATAATACGTTGTTGTAATTTAAAATCTTGTTATTTTTTTTCACTTATTCAGCCCCGGTCTCACTAGCCAGTTACAGCGCAGCCGAACGATCTTGTCCGGAAGTGGCGCTCTTCAGCGAGTTACAGCGCAGCCAAACGATCTTGTCCGGAAGTGGCGCTCTTCAGCCGCGGAGGTTCGTGCCCCCCCGAGACGTTTATCTAGCATATGGCCCTTCCCCCCGATCTGATTCGGCCGCGAAGTCAAATTGTTGACGATGGCGCGGATATACAGACACCTGAGAGCAAATCTGTCTTGTGGGGAAAGATGCTCTCACCTCTCTGGTAAGATCGTCTCGGCTCTCATCGAAACGTCATCGCCTCTATTAAAGGATGCCGAAGAGTGGCTCGAAATCTTGAACCAATGAAAATCAGTAGAGATTATCTTTCCCCATCATTCGCCTGAGCATCTACAAGTGCGGCTTCTGGTCTTTAGAAGGAAAGTGTACGAGAACTAACCAACCGTCCTACTGATGCGATTTATTCTCGCCGAATGTGTCCAGTAATCAAAACACATCGGTGCCGGACTGGGTGGGTAGTCTCTTTGAGCTGCAAAAGACGGCTGTACGAAGTACCTAGCCTCGTTTTCGTATTGACGCACTTCATAGCGAGGTAGCCTCGTTTTCGTATTGACGCACTTCATAGCGAGGTAGCCTCGTTTTCGTATTGACGCACTTCATAGCGAGGTAGCCTCGTTTTCGTATTGACCGTAAACGCAGAATGGCAGGAGTTATAGCAGGTTAGGGTTAGTTTGGGTGGTTGGGGGGGGGAGGGAGGGTTGCTGAGTTCGAAGTAATAAATATAATTCTCGGAATAAAGACACTGCGTCGACGCATAGATAATGCGCGTTTTATGGATGTTTATTCAGAAACAACAATCAGCAAGCACATATAAATGATACATAAAGTAGAAAATAATAGGTGTAGCGAGGCCGTATTAATGGCTCCGAGTGCATAAAACCCGTCTTTGGGGTGACGGCCAGAAAACTATTTCCCTTCTCTCTCTCTCTCTCTTTAAAAGATATTTTCATGCATTAATGGTCCCCCCGAATTCAATTTATTCTCTCCCTCCCCCGGCACCCAGTAAAGGGAAATAAGTTATTAGATTAGCAGCCTCGTTCTCGCTGCGTCTGACAACTTTCACACGGGGTCTTGTAAAACGAAACTCCCCATTGTCACGGGAAGATGTCTCGAATAACTGCATTCATTTCGGGGGGATGCCGCGAGTTCCGCATAATAAAAAAGGGGAGCCCCCCGCCCCCCCTGAGGGGAGGGGGGATTAAAACTGAGGTCACCATTGAACGGCGCCGCGGCTGAAGAGCGACCAGCCACTAGAGGGCGCACCAGTAACCAGCCAACCAGACATCTTCATATTAATGATCGCCACTGCACAATTTGGTTTAAACCGTATACCGTTTGTAAGCACAAACTAAGGTAAATTTTTAAAAGGTAAGCCAATGAGAGTATCACTGACAACTAACTACAATTTTCTGTGCATTATTATTATTATTATTATTATTATTATTATTATTATTATTATTATTACCCGTATAATTTAAAGAGGCGCTGTTATATATGTGGGTGGATGGCTCCAAGAGCTGTTTATATTAATGGCGCAGTGCGCTAAATAAAAGCCAAGATATTTGTGCAGCCTCAATTTTGAAAAAAAGCACAAACAATTCCTACCCAAAATCGCTATCATTAGATTTGTATTAAAAGAACAGTCCCACTAAACCCTGGTGATGGCAGCACGGAAAGAAACATAGGTCCGTCCCCTGGCTGGTTCAGTAAGTGCGAACCAGGGGATGAGAAATGGCCGGACCAACCTCGGCGCACTTTGCCAGCCAGTCTCGGCTCCAATAAATTATTCTCCGTCTGTCAACCCACCAACGTTTGCTAACAATGATTAAATAAATGTCGCCATGTGTTCTGGCTGTAATTACGCACTCTTGGCCGGCGTTGGGAACGGAGGCGCGCAATTAAACGCGGTCTTTGTTCCGTTGCCAGTGCAGTCACCGAGTTAGTGGGCAGGGAGGCTCCGCAGTCACCACGTGGTTGTCTGGTGCGAGACTCAGGGGCCACCCTCCAGGGGGCTCGTGTAAAGGATCGAGGTCCGGACGAGCCCGGCCAACAGGAAGTCGTCGACACGCGCACTGGGGCGCGGTCGGTCTTCTCGTCGTTGCCGTTTCAGTAATATAATGGCAGTCTTCAGTCTCCTCCCTCACACACACACACACACACAATAAACAAACCTGGAAATATATGGCAGGCGGAGTAGTGCCAGCAGAGGTCGCTGGGTACGTGGTACTCGGTTGGTTCACATCGAGGCCCGCTGAACGATCATCGTAAATTCAACACGACAATTGCGCCATTCGTTTCTAAGGAGAGAGTGGGAAGAGGAAGACGCGGGTGGTGGTGGATGGTTAGCTGGATCTTTGGAAAGAGTATGGTCGCATCCGGTGAGTTGGGCCGCCGGAAGACTGGGCAACTAGGACATAACGTACGTATCATATACTATCTAGAAACAACTGCAGCAACAAAGTCGGGAAGTTATCGTAACCCAACTGGAACAGTCGTTGGTTAATTTATTTGGAGTGACTTCTCACGTGTACTTAGTATACAGCTTAGATAAGGAAATGGGAAGCACTATGCGACACAAAATAAACTAGTAAAGAACGGCTTCAAGTGAATAGTTAAACAGAGTTATCGCCCTTCTCTCTGGAACTCTTCAATACGTCTGATCGTGAAAGTACCACACCGACGTCGCATTCTCTATCATATACATCGATATGACCAATATCCTTCATGCCACCTGTCATCCGGAAATTAGTTTTACGGTCTGACTTCAGTTGAAGACGTAGAGATTTCCTCTCACTTTTCCCGCGCTGGTGTCTTGAACTACAGACCAACTGTATTTCGGACGCATTGTGAACTTATGTTGTTTGTGTGAAGAATCAGGGAGGCGGAAGGAAAATATAGGTAGGTTAGAATCCAGGAGAGTGGCAACACTTAGATGGCAGAAAGGAGCTGGATAAGCGTATAAAGTTCTTCATATAGATTTGTTTTTACTTCCTCTGGGTTATTAACCGGGTTGGTGTAAATAATTTTATTTTAATTTTATTTCAAGTTACAATAAAGCTCTGTAAAGATCTTAATGGCGTTGATGACGATGCGATCGTTCTGACTGCATCTCATCGGCAAGTACAGGAGCCGATGATTCCTTACCAAATTCCACTGGATGAAAATAACAGTATAT
The DNA here is from genome assembly GCA_018389105.1 of Nautilus pompilius. Lineage (NCBI taxonomy): Eukaryota > Metazoa > Mollusca > Cephalopoda > Nautilida > Nautilidae > Nautilus > Nautilus pompilius. The sequence continues at coordinate 16,002 of JACATO010000889.1, read as the reverse complement.
ATCTCGGAAGAATCAGCCATCCGCGTTGAGTAAGCAACTTGTTCACAGCTTCTCGAAGGTAGTCGGGCGTCTTTAAGACTTGAGCTTCAGTGCAACGGGAGTAAAAGAAGAAAAAAAGGGGGGTTGATGATTGCATGCTGTGTACGTTAAAACCATGGGCCACATATTGTAAACCACCAGCACTAGATGATCGATAATCGACAACAGAAACATGTATCGCGAGTGATTAGCGGTCGCCGGTGCGTGCACAAGTCTTCAGCATCTTTCGAATGGAAACTTCAGAGTTCGGTGACGCGCTGGCTGCGCCGGGACCAATAAGACGAAGATAGACGGGTGCGAGGTTTTAATTGCGTGAACTGACAACAGAAAGGCGATATCAAAGGGCCGCGATGCCGTTTGAAATTGAAGATCTGTTGTCGGGACGGCAAACAAAAGCAAAGTCCGTGATAGACCCCGAAGCACGTAAAGGCCTCCAAAACCGGCCGATAAATCAATCAAGCGAGCAAAGTCAGCCGGAGATCGCACTCTCCGAGCGGCCCTCCCTTACTCGGGGATTCTTCGAGCCCAGAAATAGCGAGACGGAGTCGGATATTTGTCTACTGGTGCTAAAAGAGAAACAACAGCAGCGTGGTTTGAGTAAGCACGGTTACTTTTAAATACGCTGCCGTCTGGAGCCGGTTGAGACGGAGGGGGGCGGGCCGACGACGTCGTGACGTAGTTGTCTGCGAATACAGCCTCGTTTACCACCAGGTGGCGAACAGTAGTCGCTTGACATAAACATCTACGTGAAGCCCCCCCCCCGTATTATAAATATGTTCGCCAAGCGTGGACTGCAAGAACTCAAAAGCTCTCCCATAAATATTTCAACCGCCAGTCTTTCGAGACGGGTGGAGGAGCCGCTAATCGGGTACAGATTGATGGATGGACCGTCGGACAACGGTTCTCCTCAGCGTCATCAGCCGTTCTATCAACGGCTCCGCCAATTAATAGTCGGCCGCTATCAGACCGTCCACACATCGCACAGATATATCTGTCTGTCAAAGAAAGTTACGATTTCGCGATACACCGACTGAAGACCCCCAACAGCAGTTTGTCTGTAAATATCACCTATCAGACAGCGAAACTCCTCTCCCGTCTCTCTCTCTCGCCTCTCTCTCTCTCTCCTCCATCTCTCTCTCTCTCTCCATCTCCATTCTCCATCTCATCTCTCTCTCCTCTCCTCGCTCTCACTCTCCATCTAGAGCGCTCTCCAATCTCCATCTAGCCTCTCAAGATCTACCCTCCATCCGGCTCTCTCGCCTCTCTCGCTCTCTCTCCATCTCCATCGCTCCATCGCTTCCTCTCAGCTCTCCATCTCTCGCTCCCTCCCTCCAGCTCTCTCTCTCACCTCTATCTCTCCTCCCTATCCCTCTCCATCGCTCCATCTCTCTCATCCTCCAGATCTCTCTCCTCTCTCTCCTCCCTCTCTCTCCTCCATCTCCATCTCCTCTCTCTCTCTCCCAATCTCTCTCCATCTCGCTCTCCTCGCTCTCCCGCTCTCTCCGCTCAGCTCTCTCTCTCTCTCTCCATCTCGCATCTCTCTCTCCCTTCCCTCTCCTCTCCATCTCCATCTCTCCTCTCTCCATCTCTCTCTCTCTCTCTCTCTCTCTCACTCTCTCTCTCTCTCTCTCTCTCTCTCTCTCTCTCTCTCTCTCTCTCTCCTCTCTCTCCATCTCTCCATCTCTCTCTCCCTCCCTCTCCATCTCTCCATCTCCATCTCTCGTTTTTCTTTTTTTTTTTAAAACTATTTTCTTCTTCACACAAATCCGAAGTGGTGAAGACTATGGCAGCTGTTAGCCAATCACTTACTTTCCCGCATGAAACTCGACAAAATCCACGAGAGGAGTAAAGAAGCTAACACGCCATTTCCGTGAGAGGAGGAGGTGGTGCCCCGGCCCACACCCGCCACTAACGACTCGAACGTCAGGAAGTGTGACGACGTCAACTTTTCGGGACAAATGTAACCAATGTGGACACTTGGTCCTGTTTAGTTTACACGAGTGGAGGAGGCCATCCATGCATACACGAAGTCCTGGGTTCATTAAAGCAAATCCATCACCCGTCGGCCGTGATCACGACGATGATCACGGGAAGAGACGAATATAACAAACGTGGCGAGCCAGAGCGCAGTACCGGAAGTATCAGGGTGATGTATTGCTGGTCGACTACTCGATGAACACACTTCAAACAAATAAGGCCACTTAAAAGGGTTCAAAACAACGAATTCCGAGGAACCGCTGGTTCGTAGCTGGAGAAATACTAGCCTTTATTACTTGAAATACATCTTTTATTTTTACATTCTTTCTCTTCCCTCCCCTCCCCCCCCGGTCTGAGGCAATAATCGAAGCACGGTTAGGAGGGAGCGATAGAACGTGACAGCCCCTTAAGGTCGGCCGGCCAGCCTGTTTATAGCGATCTCTATAAAATATATCTTCCTCTGCCCCCTCTCTTTTCTCTCTGTGTTTTTTTTAACCCCCGGTTTGTGGCAATAATTGAAATACGGTTAAGAGAAAGCGATAGATTCTGCCAATTACAGAAAGTCGCCTTGGCAAGTTATGATTATTATTATAAATCCCATACGAATATCGATTCGTCGTATTTTTCTTTGTTAACGAGCGATGTCATCCACTCGGGGGAACGAATGACTCGGTATTTTATACGATGCTGAGATCAGGCCGCAAATTCTTCGGTGCGCGCAAAAGAAAGAAAAGGAGGAGGAGGGGCAAAAAAAAGTAACTTTGTTCCTGTCGTAAATCACAGAATCCGCTCTCCTTAAGCCATTGCTTAACGCCACGCGCTGCTACGGAGGCAAGCTTCCATCTTATAAACGATATTTCATTCGGTCGCCGTCGTAGATATAAGACCGCCACTGCGAGTTCTGACTGCGTACAGGGGCTGCAAAAATTATAGATTACCCGAACATAGATCAATCGAATCGAATCAATTATATTTTGAAATTTACTACCACTATCGGGAGAAACTGAGAAAAAGAAAAGAAAGAAGGTAAATTTAGAATAAAATACACTGACATCTAAAATTATGAGACTCCTCCCCCGCCCCCTATACGAAAACACGGTCTGTCAACACTTTCTTGTCAAAAAGCTACGACGTCAGAGAAAGACAAGCAAAAGTACTGCGATGAACCATTTATAAGGACCCGGACTATTCCACTGTCATGTCGCTAACACTCCAAGCTTTTAGCTAACCATAGATCCATCAGATTATTTAGATTTAGTTCATACCCGACGCGCGCCGTCAGCTGATATCTGCTAATTTGCATAATTGTTAGCTCATATCGTGCTGCTGTATGAATGCTAAAATATCCCATTATCGATGCTTGGCAGATGGAAATGACACCTTAATACGAAGTCCCATGCGAAGGACGGCTCCACTGCTGATTACCCATTAGTGCCCGTCGTTAAGATGGTTACTCCCAACGGGAAATTGTGGAAGTTGCAGTTACGCAAAATGATGTACATGCGGCCATTACAGGTGAAGTCAAAAGTACTGGGTCCGCAACGCTTCCTAGCGGACAGCCGTTTGTAGGCAACTTGTGGCTAATGTAGATATCTGAGTGAATGTAATTAGCATCCCCCCATCGCAGATATTTTCTTGGGAGATTTTAATTAGAAGAACCCATCAAAGCAGAGCTAAATTCATCATTATAAACTACATTTTTCTTAAAACAATGGAGCCAAATCAGCCGATTAATAAAGTCAGTAGTTAACATTGACAAACAACTGAAGTTCTTGACGTACAAACTCGTACCTTACCTGAAAGATCGAGATGTCTAGTAATAGGAACCGAAAGGTATTTAAACAAGGTGAGAGGAGAGATGGAGAGTGGGAGGACTCTGTTCCACGCCCCTTCCTCTACCTACTGGCTCCGCTCTCGGCGTGGAGACAGCCGAATGGCATATGCTTCTGGGTTAGTGATGTTACTTGTTCTGCCCAGGCCTGGGCAGCATTTAGAGAGATAATGAGATGCACTGTAACTGCCATTAACGACAGCTAGTTCGGTGGCAGCGCTTATCTAAGAGAAGCTGAGCAGTAACGCAAGCAGGAGCACAAACTGCTGAGTTCCAGATGAGGGGGGCTCCACGAGCATTGATGGGACCGTAAAACGCAGCTATTTCCCCATCACTTGAGACGCGCAGCGATGAATACATAATCAGTCTTGCACGGAACTGAGGATTTGTCTGGCTCATGTTTTCAGCTGAGTTTGTTACATAACTAGCTAGAAATGTCAACATACATTATGTTTAGATAGGTGGAATTCCCCACCGCCCATTTATGGACCAGAAGCTGCATGTTTATTCAACGGAGAAGGAGTTGTGCAGAACTTCCGCACAGTTCTAACATGTGTTGTTACTGCTGCTTATGACTTAATTGTCAACGCTGTTAACACAAGTGCACACGTGATACGTTCTCATACCGATGGTCCGGTAACTGGCACTTTTGTACTTTAGCTCTTTTTTGAAGTGAGAATAGAGTAGCCGTGGCATTGGAACCTGTACAAACGCCAAACAGTCAGCCATATTGCACAGCTGACGAGCAAAACCTTTGTGGTCTCCTTGACAAGAGAGCTATGGCGCCAGTTTGGAAAATATGGAAAGTTTATGGAATATTTGAAATTAATTATTTTGGTGATATATTTTGAAACAAGGTTTGTCCGCCAGACTAACGCAATGGTTGTGGCAGATATTTTAAAACCTACGTCTTAGCTAAAGACTCAGAAAAATTCCCCTGACATCCGTCGTTACCGTGAACCAATACGAATCATACTTAAAAACCTGGGATAAGCCCATGATACGAACAAATCTGGTACTGGATTAATAATAATCTACCAACGAAATTAAAACTAACTAAGCAAAATAGGTAAATGGGACGTTGTCTTCTTATCCTGGAAGTGAATGGATTCGTCCGAAGAAGTTTCACTGCATTTATATTTATTTCTCCAGTCCCCCTCTTCAGGATTTTCCTAACAATTGGTCTCACTCAATCGTCCACGTCAAACGAACTCTTTCTCTCTCGCGGACGGATAAATTGATTTACTTGCACAATAAACATTACGAGTGGTCAGCCGTGTTTGGTTCTCGGGCTTCATCGAGATTATTTAGTGGATGGGAAAGTACAACTCCCCTACCCCCCGAAAATAATGCTTGCAATATATTGAATCAACAATAGATATACACAGAGAGGAGTAAATCTTCTTCATAACCGCGCTAGGTCAAAAGAAGAGTTCGCATGTCATAGGCAAACGATGGAGAAAGCTAGAGCGAGCGTGGATTGATAATTTATGGGACTGTTAACTCAATTTGATATATGGTTCCTGTAATTGAGATGGCTCCACTGTCCATAAGTGGATTATAGTGGCTAAACGAATGGCGGAATTGGAGAGAGCGAGGAGAGAGCGAGAGAGAGAGAGAGCGCGAGAGATAGCGAGAGAGGAAGAGACTCGATATAGATGAGAGGTGACGAGAGAGCGAAAGAGATGGTACAGTGAGAGAGAGACGTCAATAGCGATAGAGAGATGATGACGTCAGTACAACGAGAGCGAAAGAGATGATGACGTCAGTACAGCGAAAGCGAAAGATAGATGATGACGTCAGTACAGTGAGAGCGAAAGAGATGATACGTCAGTACAGTGAGAGAGATGAGACGAATACGCGAGAGAGAGATATGACGTCAGTACAACGAGAGCGAAAGAGATGATGACGTCAGTAACAGCGAAAGAGAGATTAATGACGTCAGTACACGAGAGAGAGAGATGATGAACGTCAGTACAACGAGAGAGATGATGACGTCAATACAGCGAGAGAGAGATGATGACGTCAGTACAACGAGAGCGAAAGATAGATGGTGACGTCAGTACAGTGAGAGCGAAAGAGATGATGACGTCAGTACAGTGAGAGAGATGATGACGTCAATACAGCGAGAGAGAGATGATGACGTCAGTACAACGAGAGCGAAAGAGATGATGACGTCAACACGAGCGAAAGAGAGATGACGTCAGTACGCGAGAGAAGAGAGATGACGTCAGTACAACGAGAGAGGACGAACAGCGAGAGAGAGATGATGACGTCAGTACAACGAGAGCGAAAGATAGATGGTGACGTCAGTACAGCGAAAGCGAAAGAGATGATGACGTCAGTACAGCGAGAGAGAGATGATGACGTCAGTACAACGAGAGCGAAAGAGATGATGACGTCAGTACAACGAGAGAGAGAGATGCTGAAGTCAGTACAGCGAGAGCGAAAGAGATGATGACGTCAGTACAACGAGAGCGAAAGAGATGATGACGTCAGTACAGCGAGAGAGAAAGAGATGATGACGTCAGTACAACGAGAGCGAGAGTTTATCATGGTGGACTGCAAGTACCACGATCTACGTTAGATTTTCCTAATAAATGACCCGACGTTCGGAGCGTATACTTAAACCGGAAAGGAAACACACACACACACACACACCACACACAAGAAGAAGGGCAGCTGATATAAGAGTTTGGGGCCAGAGAGACGATCTTAAACCGTCTACTGTTAACTCGCAGCACGCAGACCAAAAGAATAGTATTTCGCCACTTTAAAATCTCTGTTCCTCGGGAATTCGAAATAAACCCATGGTTACGCTCACGGTTAAGATCCACCGTCTTTTGAGAAGCATCGGTATCCAAAGTAGACGGGAACGGGAAACCACTTTGTCTTTCCACGATGTCTCCGTAATTCTCAGCAGATGGCGGGTTCGAGGGAAGATAAGGCCCCCAAACTGTAACTACAGTATTTACATAATGGTCGCCAACAAGCTGAATAGTGTAATGGGCGCATTAAGCAACAGGGGCGTGACTGTTTCAGTTTGGAGGGTTTAACGTTGATTAAGAAGCACATGGCGATCTAAGAATTCAGTCTCTCTCGTGTCTTCGCGAGTGGTGTAGTATCCCACTAAAGAAAGAGAAAGACAGTAGGCTCGCATTCATATCCCCTTCCGCGGTACAGAGCAAAAGGCAAAAGCGGCTTCGAGGTTCTGTGAAACGATCGGCGATGCGCCACCGCGGAACCCTGTAGGGTTTGTTAGTCATCATGGCAAATTCTTTGGCGCCGTGAAGTTTGCCATTAAAATATACAGCCTATCTAACCATCGCAAATTATCCTATATCGTAATAGTTAGTATAGTTCCGTCACAGTTATATACTTGCCAATGATTACCCGGTTATCGTTTACAATTTACTGAGAATTTCCTCACATTATCTCCTCGACTCTACATACACATAGAAGAATTAATATCCCCCCGCTGTAGTTTATTGTTGCCGCTCAGATTTATCATTCTTCCTTCGCTCATGAGGGGCCAGCCCCGGGTTGGTTAACTGATAAGGCTGTCGGCAGAAATAGAGCGTCCAATAGTTCGCCTATTTAGATGGAAAAGTGGACTACTAGGAGACATGCGCTGAGCTGCTGCTACCACACCCTGAAAACAAATCTTCGAATTTATTGTAGATACGTCGGGTAGTTGGACCTTTGCCCAGGTGGAAGCGAACACAGCGAATTTTTGTTACGGTTGTTTGGTCGGGTTTTCTACATCTGACGCAATATTCGCGGTGGCTTCAGTCTCGTTCACTTTACTTTAGATATGGCGAGGTGACAGTAGCTGTTGCGGATGGTTCCCCTAGGAAAAATAAAACATTTGGATCTGATCATTAATGAAAAGGGGAGCTAATCTACAGCGGTTGGGAGGAGGGGGGGTCAGAAGTAAGTTAAAGCAATAATCTGGGATTTTACAGCTAACGCCGCTAGGGTTAGTTCCGTCTCGGGGCTTCCTTCGTCAGCTGACTCTGACGTCACGGACACGTGCGTAGTCCGGTCACTGTTAGTATAGACTAACGAAATGTTCATCAGTGCGATCTGTGAGAAGGTTCATACTATGGCCATTAACGACTGCTCTGATTGACTCCCACTGGCACAAGCCCTTTACTATGGAATAGTGCATTGCAATATCCAGCTTTTCAGTCTGTCTAGCTAAATTCAAAATCACTTATTCGCCCGCAGCTGTAAAATTAACGATGTCTGTGAGGTAGAGAGCCTTGATTAGAGACGCGTCCATTAGATCTCCTAAATATCTCTAGACTAATGGCGGCACGTGCTTTGAGTCCTGTGAAACTCCAAAAGAGGCTAGCTGGCACTAGCCGTGTCTTCTACAGTTTATTGGTTATTTAAGGCCTTATGACAATTATGAAAACATCTCCATGGTTTCGAAGTCTAGTCGATCATTCTCAGCACGCCTGTTAACTGCATCAGCACATATTAGCTGGACGTTTTGTGTGCACGACCTTTAATAGTGAGAACCGCTACATTCTGTTTCGACTTTAAAAGGAAATGCAGAGTATTTACACCAATATTTTTTCCTTACTCGGACGACGTTTTGCATATTTCCCTTCAGTCGGCGTTGAATTACATCTTCCACCTGACTGATCGCTGTAATAAGGTTAGAATTCGGGTTAGTAGCCTACGAAGAACGAACTGTGAGTAATTTCAGAAGTCGTCCATAATATCCGAGCTCTCGGTAGACGATCCTCCCTTTTATTGTGTAGTTCTGGAATAGACCAACAGGGTACACACGCCTGTAACTGGATCTCTCCTTACATTGACGGATTAGTTCTCCCGACCTTCACCCACTCGACCGACTGACTCTCAGCGCGCACAGCCCGGGCTGGTTTCCAGACCCCTTTTCTACTCGGATTGTTTCTCTTCATGGTATTTGCATTACCAATTACTTTTAGCATTTCACTTTCCATTCAATCTCCTATTTGTTTACGCCGCCGACACATCACATTACAGAACGTTTTGATGTTGTGAAACGAATTAAGAGAAAAGTCCCTCCCTCCCAGACCCCTTTTTTTCTCTTTCCCATGATATTCCAGTCAAAGATAAGAGCGACTGAAGTCAGCGATTTTGACATCTGACAGCGGGAGGAAATATTACACGTATAGTTTTGCATTCATGTGTCCGTCAAACACGGAGGCCTGTGAGGTCGCGACTCTGTGAGGGCTCCAGAAGGCAATTTACACAGCCCCGGAGTGGGGACGCCTGACTGACGACTGTTCGCCATACATACCAGACCTATCCTCCAAGCAGCGCACGTATAGCCAACCCAACCTGTCGTTAACAGAATCCAGCATGGTTCTGACTGGCCGCCAGTCTGCGCAGTCATTAGATGAACATTTAACCGATGGTAACGTGTGTTTCTGTCATCAGCAGCAACCCAACCCGCCAACACGAGTCCATCAATCACCCTGACTGCCATTTGGTTGCTCTTTTCGTCTCCCCGCCCGCGCCAAGCTCCTCTCTCTCTCTCTCAATGTACCGACGTCATCTCTCTCTCTCAATGTACCGACGTCATCTCTCTCTCTCAATGTACCGACGTCATCTCTCTCAATGTACTGACGTCATCTCTCTCAATGTACTGACGTCATCTCTCTCAATGTACCGACGTCATCTTTCTCAATGTACCGACGTCATCTCTCTCTCATGTACTGACGTCATCGCTCTCTCAATGTACCAACGTCATCTCTCGCTCTCATGTACTGACGTCATCTCTCTCAATGTACCGACGTCATCTTTCTCAATGTACCGACGTCATCTCTCTCTCAATGTACTGACGTCATCTCTCTCAATGTACCAACGTCATCTCTCTCTCTCAATGTACTGACGTCATCTCTCTCAATGTACCGACGTCATCTCTCTCTGTGTACTGACGTCATCCCTTTCTCTCTCTGTTCTCTCTCTCTCACAACGTACTGACGTCATCTCTCTCTCTGTATACCGACGTCATCTCTCTCTGTACCGACTTCATCTCTCTCTCTCTGTACTGACGTCATCTCTGTACCGACTTCATCTCTCTCTCTCAATGTACTGACGTCATCTCTCTCTGTACCGACTTCATCTCTCTCTCTGTACTGACGTCATCTCTCTCTCTGTTCTCTCTCTCAATGTACTGACGTCATCTCTCTCTCTGTTCTCTCTCTCAATGTACTGACGTCATCTCTCTCAATGTACCGACGTCATCTCTCTCTGTGTACTGACTTCATCTCTTTCTCTCTCTCAATGTACCGACGTTCATCTCTCTCTGTACCGACTTCATCTCTCTCTCTCTCTGTACTGACGTCATCTCTCTCTCTCTGTTCTCTCTCAATGTACCAACGTCATCTCTCTCTCTCAATGTACTGACGTCATCTCTCTCAATGTACCGACGTCATCTCTCTCTGTGTACTGACGTCATCCCTTTCTCTCTCTGTTCTCTCTCTCTCACAACGTACTGACGTCATCTCTCTCTCTGTATACCGACGTCAATCTCTCTCTGTACCGACTTCATCTCTCTCCGCTGTACTGACGTCATCTCTGTACCGACTTCATCTCTCTCTCTCTCATGTACTGACGTCATCTCTCTCTGTACCGACTTCATCTCTCTCTCTGTACTGACGTCATCTCTCTCTGTGTTCTCTCTCTCAATGTACTGACGTCCATCCTCTCTCTCTGTTCTCTCTCTCAATGTACTGACGTCATCTCTCTCAATGTACCGACGTTCATCTCTCTCTGTACCGACTTCATCTCTCTCTCTCTCTGTACTGACGTCATCTCTCTCTCTCTGTTCTCTCTCTCTCATGTACTGACGTCATCTCTCTCTGTACCGACATTCATCTCTCTCTGTAACTGACGTCATCTCTCTCTCTCTTTCTCTCCTCTCTCTCATGTACTGACGTCATCTCTCTCTGTACTGACGTCATCTCTCTCTCTCTGTGGCTCCAAACACCTCCGATTACGATCCTATTGTTTCTATAGTCTAATTTTACAACTGGTACGTCTGGTGGTCTGTTGGCGCCATCTGCCGCCAGACGTCTTCAGAACTGACCGGTATATGCATACTGGAGCCTGCCCAGTGACGACATTCGGCCGGAAGAGGGGAAAGAAAATAACAAAAAACACCCGAGATGCAGATAGAATCTGATTTGAAGAGAAATCGTGATGACGAGTGGAAAATAAACCGGGAAAAAATCTTAAAATTAATACTTTTGTTTTCCTTTTTGGTTGGTACACTGCTGTAGAACGAGAAAGGTGCAGGTATTTAAAGAATTAACCAGCATTCAGAGAGATAGACAAATAGAACCAGGTCCGCTACTTTATGAAAGATTAAAAAAAAAAGAAAAAAGGGGCCGTTTCAGAAAGGGGAACTTTGGGCCAATGCAGATGAAGTCGGCCTCGCCTGTTGGGAAAAACACGTCTGGGAGCCGCTTCCGGTTGTCAGAACGAGCGAGGTGCGCGGACGAAGTTCCTACTGGCATTTCACGGTGAACAGGAAGGAGCCACGCTTGACAAGGCTGCGAACATCATCAAGCGAACCGCAAGCCGTAGGAAGGCTACCAGTGGAGGGAGACGAGATTCACCCGCTCCCCGGGGCCGATAGATTTAGAAGACGCCGCAGGCGAGCAAAGATCAACATGGCGGAAGGAGATATCCCGGCGTAAATCGCTTTTCTTCTTCCGGTTTCTGCCCCCCGAGGCAGCCTAGACACAAGTCATAAACAGTACAGCCGTCTGAAAATATATTAGTATTATTATTATTATTATAGTATTATTAATTATTATTATTATTATTTTTATTATTATTATTATTATTGTTGTTGTTGTTTATATATTATTATTATTATTATTATTATTATTAATTATTAGTATTATTATTAATTATAATTCTTATTGAGAAATGTTCGAAAATGTTGTCAACCTGAGGGCCAAAGGAATTGTTAGAAACCTCATATCGCTTTAAAAAGAACAGATGGACAGATGCTTCTTTGCTCATCATATTGAACAATACAAGCGAACGCCATCTAGGAGGGCGTCTACGCGAAAGACGAGCGATGGGTAACGCAGGTCGGTAAGCGTTTGAAAAGTATCGAAAATTTAAATTCACCGAGATTAATGATACAGTGGTTGTTACTTTGAAGACGGTCATATTACTCTAGAGATCTGAAAAGGTAGCCACACCAAAATGACAAACAACAGTCGCCTTCATACCTGCCAACAGGTACATTTTCCGTAGTAATCGTAACGGACTTAGAGGCTAATTGCGCCTCACAGGTAACTGGTGCTTGATTAAGATTCTTACGTTAGATACGAAAATTGTTGAGAATGATAAATAAGAAGTTCGATTTCGTTCGTGTTAAAGCGCCAATATTTGGTCTGGTTCGACCTGTATTCTGCATCTGTCTGTTTTCATATGTAATAATTAATTAGTGTTCATCCTTTGATGTGGATACTAGCGGATGTCAAATACAAATGAAGTAAAATTAAGGTAAGTTCACGATGGGTTTTCAGCTGCACCACTGATGTTCAGTTGTTGTATAACGGTGGTATCTAAAGCCGGGTGATGTATTTGAAATTACTGGGAAGTTGACAAAAGGAACGCAATCTGATGCTTTCTGCGACTGGCAACTTTGACATAAATCAGTGCATGCAGATGCTGAAACACTGCAAGAAGGCAAATTCTTTAAACTTGAGTGCAGAGATTTCAGATCTTTTAGTTCTTGCAGTGAGAGTTAGTGAATTTAAGTCCTCTTTAACAGAATATCTAATTGCTAGCCACTGTTCTATTGGATGTTTCCAGATTCTAAAGTAGTCTAGGTACATCTTCCAAACATGGAAGAACTTTCTGGTGTCACGAGAAAGGGCTGCATATTCAGTTGCCAAAGAGAGAAGCGATGATTGTGAGGATACAGTTTAATTGTGAGAGAGAGATATTTCAACACAGCTCCTGTTAATGTTACTACTACTACTGCCATTCTTAGAATGTAGGGAGGTGTAACACTAGAGAGAATATCGTTCTTAAACTCTGTACTCGAAGAAGAAACAAACAAGGTATGATAGGGATAATGAACTTCACAAAGGTGCAGCCATGCCATCTGTCTATTACATGTAAAAATTGGAAATATTTATTTCATTTTTAAAATCTTTGTAATATGTAAAAACCTAATGGAAATAATTTTTTTGTTTTGGATTTTTTCTTCTTCCTAAATAATGGAAATGAATGAATTTGAGTTACTTCCTATGTTTAAATGGATCTTGACAGCTTTATGTTGTCTTAGACTATTACAGTTGAAATGCCTTATTTATTAAATATCTTCTAATTAGCAGTCAATCTACCTCGAGAGTCCCAGAGGTTGTGTTAACACAAATTCCTGCTTATTAAAAGTCACAACTACAAAAACAGATCGTTTAACTTGAAAAAGTTGGCACTTCTAAAAAAAAAATCAATTTTTATCTCTGTGGAGATTTTCTCTTATTTTCCAAGTAGATCAGTTGTCAACAGTCGTTCTAGCTGTGGAGAGACTGAATGTTCGGTGGCACTTGATTTCATAACCGAAGAAAACAGCGGGTAAATCAGCCAGATTTCCTCTCCTGTCTACTGCCATGAGAACGGTTTGGCGTTGGGGTACCATTCTGGATTTAGTATTTCTACAAAGACACTCGGTGCCATTACAAATTGGCGAGAGCATCAGGAACCACTTCTCGTGGCACTCACTCATCATTCTGTAAACATGCTGGAAAAAGCTGTTTTTACCTGTAAGTACAGAGGCTTGATATAAATAAGTAAACACCAGGGGAGACTCAAACTATCCATTTCGGTCACGTGATCAGCAGAGAATTTTAAAGCTGTAAGAGCAGGTACAGACCGGAGGAAGCAGAATCTGCAGACAGCTACGAACAAAGGGTTCAGCAGAGCTGACGGGTGTTGAATGGAGGCGCAAAATTAGAAAATTAGGCAATAAGACCGACAGAAGTTAGCGGGATAAATATCCTGCTTTCATCTGTTAACAGGTGGTAGTCCAGGTCAAGAGAAGCTGTAGGAGAACAACTCGTCCAATCTCCAGACCATGAGGTACAATGGAAGAAGAGTTGGCGAGATGCATTCTACCCCATCACTCCAATCATTGTCGTCGGTCGTCGACTGCGAAGGATAAACCAGAAGCTACTGGCTTCTGACTGCTCAACCTGCACAAAAGGGGCAGTATTTTTATGGAACGTGGTGCCCCCCCAACTTACACCACGCTAGAGAGACGGTCATCCATCAGATCTTTTCTGTGGCCAGAGATGAATGAACCTTGCGGAGCCCCAGTAGGATATCTTCGACCGATGCTTACAGAGGTGCATCTGTGACCCCACTTCCCAGGATTCTATAATACAGTTCATGTGCCAGGTATGAGCGCCCACACACTGTCTCCAGCCAGTCAGGGCGCAACCGGTGCCCCCTATAAACTTGCATGTCGAGTTACGTACGTCAAGCCACATTTGGTTTGCTTGGCAGCTTAGGTTTTACATGGATAAGGTCTTTTACTCGCAAAATCTGTTTCTATTCAGCGGTCCTCTTACCTCTTGGCCTGGTTGACATTCTGATTTCTATTAATTATTCCGGATTTGACCTTGGAGCCCACAAAGCAGCCGAATCTAAGAGATCCACTCTGTTTTACTCATTATATCCTCTAAGAATAGAACTGGTTTTGGCATAATCTCTCTGACGGCTCCCCAGAGGAGCCGGACTTGATGCTTGTTGCTGACTCTTCTCATTCCACGGAAGACAGAATAAAGACCGGTCCCCCCTCCCAACAGCAGCAGTCTAAGAAGGCAAAACGTCCAGAATATTCTACGGATTGATTTAAGGAGATGATCACCCTATGAAATACTCGCTCTTTTTTTCTTTGTTGCGAATAAATTCTTAATGAGATGTAACACGATCCCCAAAATAGGATTAGCCGCGAAATTCCTCACATAGGTAGAAGTAGATGGAGATAGAATACCCCTAAAAAAAATGGGGTCAGTTCTATTCTAAGGGCGAACTGTGTGGGTGGGAGGTTGAACTCGCCCAAGAAAACGTATGATGTCTTCAGGGGCCGGATTAATCAATCCACTCCGAGGCCCTAATCTGAACTTGTTCCGAGACCCTAAAAGCTCAAACTCAAAAATGCTACAACTACTGACTTAATACGATTTATCACTCATTTTCAGGCTCAATGTGTATTCTTTTGTCTTGTTTTTTATTATTTATATATTTTTTTTACTAATAAATCTGTCAAACATTTTTAACTGAGTTTTCCTCGCCATTAAGTCCTTGATGAGTCTGTGGTTTACCCAGCTTACTCGCTTACCTGCCCCTTAATCCGGTTCCGCACGTCGCTGCTTTTACATCAATCAGCCTGGCTCTCGATAATTACGGCTAACGGGTTTTATGGCGGAGACGTTTGTTTCCCGTTTAAGTATATTAATAAATCTCTGATCTGAAACAAAGTGAACTTTTTTAAAAGCTGTGCTGGTAGCTTTCTTTCTCTGCTTCGCGTGCGTCTGGATCTCGGTTTCGTTCTGTCATCTCGTCGATAATCCCGTAGCTGGCCGGTCGCCCGTATAGAAAACGCACGGGACCCTTCCGTGCTTGAATAACTTAATGGTGTAAGCGACACCGGCCTTAGTCTCCAATTAATCATATAAGTTGTTTCATGCGTAATTCTGCAGAATATTATGTTTGTCATGTGCTATGTAAACATTTCCTGAAGCGTTGAAAACGGAATAGCAGGGATTTTTGCAAGGCAATTTGTTTCGACCGGCAGAGGGAAAAAACTCCATGTTTCTCTGTTCTTGTTGTTCTCTCTCTCTCTATCTCCATCACCATCTCTCTCTCTCTCTTATCTCCATCTCTTTCTCTCTCCATCTCTCTCTCTATCTCCATCACCATCTCTCTCTCTCTCTCCATCTCTCTCTCTATCTCCATCACCATCTCTCTCTCTCTCTCTCTCTCAGCTCTCTCTCTCTCTCTCCCTCACTCTCTCTCTCTCTCTCTATCTCTCTCCATCTCTCTCTCTCAATCTCCAATCTCTCTCTCTTCTCTATCTATCTCTCTCTCTCTCTATCTCCTCTCTCTCTCTCATCTCGCTC
>JACATO010000888.1:0-15162 GCA_018389105.1 Nautilus pompilius | reverse complement strand
TGGTTAAATAAAAAGGTACTGTTTGGCAGTAAGTTAACGTGTATGGTTCGTAGCTCGACGTGTAGCAAGTTCGTTTCTCTGCCGGAGGGTTGCAGGTTCGATCCCCCGTTGGGGCTGATGGTTATGCCTTTTTATTCTACTTATATATTTTTCTCTCCTCAGTTTAGAACCTAACCAATTGTCAAACTTCTTCAGCTTACTTGTTGCTCAATTTAATGAATTCATTCTTTTCCTAATGACATCATTCCTGGTTAAATAAAAAGGTATCTGTTTGGATAAAAATTAACGTGTCTGGTTCGTACTCGACGGGTACAAGTTCGCTTCTCACCCGAAGGGTTGAAGGTTCGATCCCCGTTGGATGCCGATGGTTATGCCTTTTTTTATTCTACTTATATATTTTTCTCTCCTCAGTTTAGAACCTAACCATGTGTCCGCTCTTCTTCTGCATACTTGTCCTGCATTGAATGAATTCATTCTTTTCCCAAAGACATCATTCCTGTTAAATAAAAAGGTATCTGTTTGATAGTAGATTAACGTGTCTGGTTCGTAGCTCGACGTGTAGCAAGTTTGCTTCTCTTCGGAGGGTTGCAGGTGATCCCCGTTGGATGCCGATGGTTATCCGTTTTTATTCTACTTATATTTTTTCTCTCCTCAGTTTAGAACCTAACCAGTTGTCGCTCTTCTTCTGCATACTTGTTCCTGCAGTTAATGAATTCATTCTTTTCCTAAAGACATCCTTCCTGGTTAAATAAAAGGTATCTGTTTGATAGCTATTTTAACGTGTCTGGCTCGTAGCTCGACGTGTAGCAAGTTTGCTTCTCTACTGGAGGGTTTTCAGGGTGGATGCTGATGGTTATCCGTTTTTTATTCTACTTATATATTTTCTCTACTCAGTTTAGAACCTAACCATGTGTCGCTTTTTCTCTGCATACTGTGTCCTGCATTGAATGAATTCATTCTTTTCCCAAAGACATCCTTCCGGATTAATAAAAAGGTATCTGTTTGGCAGTTAGTTAACGTGTCTGGCTTCGTAGCTCGACGTGTAGCAAGTTCGGTTCTCTGCCGGAGGGTTGCAGGTTCGATCCCCGTTGGATGCCGATGGTTATGCCTTTTTTATTCTACTTATATATTTTTCTCTCCCAGTTTAGAACCTAACCATTGTGCGCTCTTCTTCTGCATACTTGTTCCTGCATTTAATGAATTCATTCTTTTCCTAAAGACATCCTTCCTGGTTAAATAAAAGGTATCTTTTTTGATAGCTATTTAACGTGTCTGGCTCGTAGCTCGACGTGTAGCAAGTTTGCTTCTCTACTGGAGGGTTGCAGGGTGGATGCTGATGGTTATCCTTTTTATTCTACTTATATATTTTTCTCTCCTCAGTTTTAGAACCTAACCATGTGTCGCTCTTCTTCTGCATACTTGTTCCTGCATTTAATGAATTCATTCTTTTCCTAAAGACATCCTTCCTGGTTAAATAAAAGGTATCTTTTTGGCAGTAATTTAACGTGTATGGTTCGTAGCTCGACGTGTAGCAAGTTCGCTTCTCTGCCGGAGGGTTGCAGGGTGGGATGCTGATGGTTATCCGTTTTTTTATTCTACTTATAATTTTTCTCTCCTCAGTTTAGAACCTAACCAATTGTCAAACTTCTTCTGCTTACTTGTTGCTCAATTTAATGAATTCATTCTTTTCCTAAAGACATCATTCCTGGTTTAAATAAAAGGTATCTGTTTGATAGTAATTAACGTGTCTGGTTCGTAGCTCGACGGGTAGCAAGTTCGCTTCTCACCCGAAGGGTTGAAGGTTGGATGCTGATGGTTTATGCCTTTTTTATTCTACTTATATATTTTTCTCTCCTCAGTTTAGAACCTAACCATGTGTCGCTCTTCTTCTGCATACTTGTTCCTGCATTTAATGAATTCATTCTTTTCCTAAAGACATCCTTCCTGGTTAAATAAAAGGTATTTTTTGATAGCTATTTAACGTGTCTGGCTCGTAGCTCGACGTGTAGCAAGTTTGCTTCTCTACTGGAGGGTTGCAGGGTGGATGCTGATGGTTAGCCTTTTTATTCTACTTATATATTTTTCTCTCCTCAGTTTAGAACCTAACCAATTGTCAAACTTCTTCAGCTTACTTGTTGCTCAATTTAATGAATTCATTCTTTTCCTAATGACATCATTCCTGGTTAAATAAAAAGGTATCTGTTTGATAAAAAATTAACGTGTCTGGTTCGTAGCTCGACGGGTAGCAAGTTCGCTTCTCACCCGAAGGGTTGAAGGTTCGATCCCCGTTGGATGCCGATGGTTATGCCTTTTTTATTCTACTTATATATTTTTCTCTCCTCAGTTTAGAACCTAACCATGTGTCGCTCTTCTTCTGCATACTTGTTCCTGCATTGAATGAATTCATTCTTTTCCTAAAGACATCATTCCTGGTTAAATAAAAAGGTATCTGTTTGACAGTAAATTAACGTGTCTGGTTCGTAGCTCGACGGTAGGAAGTTCGCTTCTCACCCGGAGGGTTGCAGGTTCGATCCCGTTGGATGCCGATGGTTATGCCTTTTTTATTCTACTTATATATTTTTCTCTCCTCAGTTTAGAACCTAACCATGTTGTCCGCTCTTCTGCATACTTGTTCCTGCATTTAATGAATTCATTCTTTTCCTAAAGACATCCTTCCTGGTTAAATAAAAGGTATCTTTTTGATAGCTATTTAACGTGTCTGGCTCGTAGCTCGACGTGTAGCAAGTTTGCTTCTCTACTGGAGGGTTGCAGGGTGGATGCTGATGGTTATCCGTTTTTATTCTACTTATATATTTTTCTCTACTCAGTTTAGAACCTAACCATGTGTCGCTTTTCATCTGCATACTTGTTCCTGCATTGAATGAATTCATTCTTTTCCCAAAGACATCCTTCCTGATTAAATAAAAAGGTATCTGTTTGGCAGTTAGTTAACGTGTATGGTTCGTAGCTCGACGTGTAGCAAGTTCGTTTCTCTGCCGGAGGGTTGCAGGTTCGATCCCCGTTGGATGCCGATGGTTATGCCTTTTTTATTCTACTTATATATTTTTCTCTCCTCAGTTTAGAACCTAACCATTTGTCGCTCTTCTTCTGCATACTTGTTCCTGCATTTAATGAATTCATTCTTTTCCTAAAGACATCCTTCCTGGTTAAATAAAAGGTATCTTTTTGATAGCTATTTAACGTGTCTGGCTCGTAGCTCGACGTGTAGCAAGTTTGCTTCTCTACTGGAGGGTTGCAGGGTGGATGCTGATGGTTATCCGTTTTTATTCTACTTATATATTTTTCTCTCCTCAGTTTAGAACCTAACCATGTGTCGCTCTTCTTCTGCATACTTGTTCCTGCATTTAATGAATTCATTCTTTTCCTAAAGACATCCTTCCTTGTTAAATAAAAGGTATCTTTTTGACAGCTATTTAACGTGTCTGGCTCGTAGCTCGACGTGTAGCAAGTTTGCTTCTCTACTGGAGGGTTGCAGGGTGGATGCTGATGGTTATCTCCTTTTTATTCTACTTATATATTTTTCTCTCCTCAGTTTAGAACCTAACCAATTGTCAAACTTCTTCAGCTTACTTGTTGCTCAATTTAATGAATTCATTCTTTTCCTAAAGACATCATTCCTGGTTAAATAAAAAGGTATCTGTTTGATAGTAAATTAACGTGTCTGGTTCGTAGCTCGACGGGTAGCAAGTTCGCTTCTCACCCGAAGAGTTGAAGGTTGGATGCTGATGGTTATGCCTTTTTTATTCTACTTATATATTTTTCTCTCCTCAGTTTAGAACCTAACCATGTGTCGCTCTTCTTCTACATACTTGTTCCTACATTTAATGAATTCATTCTTTTCCTAAAGACATCCTTCCTGGTTAAATAAAAGGTATCTTTTTGATAGCTATTTAACGTGTCTGGCTCGTAGCTCGACGTGTAGCAAGTTTGCTTCTCTACTGGAGGGTTGCAGGGTGGATGCTGATGGTTATCCGTTTTTATTCTACTTATATATTTTTCTCTCCTCAGTTTATAACCTAACCAATTGTCAAACTTCTTCTGCTTACTTGTTGCTCAATTTAATGAATTCATTCTTTTCCCAAAGACATCCTTCCTGATTAAATAAAAAGGTATCTGTTTGGCAGTAAGTTAACATGTATGGTTCGTAGCTCCACGTGTAGCAAGTTCGTTTCTCTGCCGGAGGTTTGCAGGTTCGATCCCCAATGGATGCTGATGCTTATGCCTTTTTTATTCTACTTATATATTTTTCTCTCCTCAGTTTAGAACCTAACCAATTGTCAAACTTCTTCTGCTTACTTGTTGCTCAATTTAATGAATTCATTCTTTTCCTAAAGACATCATTCCTGGTTAAATAAAAAGGTATCTGTTTGATAATAATTTATTGTGTCTCGCTCGTAGCTCGACGGGTAGGAAGTTCGCTTCTCACCCGAAGAGTTGAAGGATCGATCCCCGTTGGATGCTGATGGTTATTCCTTTTTTATTCTACTTATATATTTTTCTCTCCTCAGTTTAGAACCTAACCATGTGTCGATCTTCTTCTGCATACTTGTTCCTGCATTGAATGAATTCATTCTTTTCCTAAAGACATCATTCCTGGTTAAATAAAAAGGTATCTGTTTGACAGTAAATTAACGTGTCTGGTTCGTCGCTCGACGTGTAGCAAGTTCGTTTCTCTGTCGGAGGGTTGAAGGTTCGATCCCCGTTGGATGCTGATGGTTATGCCTTTTTTATTCTACTTATATATTTTTCTCTCCTCAGTTTAGAACCTAACCAATTGTCAAACTTCTTCTGCTTACTTGTTGCTCAATTTAATGAATTCATTCTTTTCCTAAAGACATCATTCCTGGTTAAATAAAAAGGTATCTGTTTGGCAGTAAGTTAACGTGTATGGTTCGTAGCTCGACGTGTAGCAAGTTCATTTCTCTGCCGGAGGGTTGCAGGTTCGATCCCCGTTGGATGCTGATGGTTATGCCTTTTTTATTCTACTTATATATTTTTCTCTCCTCAGTTTAGAACCTAACCAATTGTCAAACTTCTTCTGCTTACTTGTTGCTCAATTTAATGAATTCATTCTTTTCCTAAAGACATCATTCCTGGTTAAATAAAAAGGTATCTGTTTGGCAGTAAGTTAACGTGTATGGTTCGTAGCTCGACGTGTAGCAAGTTCGTTTCTCTGCCGGAGGGTTGCAGGTTCGATCCCCGTTGGATGCTGATGGTTATGCCTTTTTTATTCTACTTATATATTTTTCTCTCCTCAGTTTAGAACCTAACCAATTGTCAAACTTCTTCTGCTTACTTGTTGCTCAATTTAATGAATTCATTCTTTTCCTAAAGACATCATTCCTGGTTAAATAAAAAGGTATCTGTTTGATAATAAATTAACGTGTCTGGTTCGTAGCTCGACGTGTAGCAAGTTCGTTTCTCTTCCGGAGGGTTGCAGGTTCGATCCCCGTTGGATGCCGATGGTTATGCCTTTTTTATTCTACTTATATATTTTTTCTCTCCTCAGTTTAGAACCTAACCATTGTCGCTCTCTTCTGCATACTTGTTCCTGCAATTAATGAATTCATTCTTTTCCTAAGACATCATTCCTGGTTAAATAAAAAGGTATCTGTTTGATAGTAAATTAACGTGTCTGGTTCGTAGCTCGACGTGTAGCAAGTTCGCTTCTCTACTGGAGGGTTGCAGGTGATCCCCGTTGGATGCTGATGTTATCCCTTTTTTATTCTACTTATATATTTTTCTCTCCTCAGTTTAGAACCTAACCATGTGTCGCTCTTCTTCTGCATACTTGTTCCTGCATTGAATGAATTCATTCTTTTCCTAAAGACATCCTTCCTGGTTAAATAAAAAGGTATCTGTTTGATAGTAAGTTGACATGTCTGGCTCGTAGCTCGACGTCATCCTGGTTAAATAACAAGTATCTGGTTGGCAGTAGTTAATGTGTTATGGTTCGTAGCTCGACGTGTAGCAAGTTCGTTCTCTGCCGGAGGGTGCAGGTTCGATCCCCGTTGGATGCTGATGGTTATGCCTTTTTTATTCTACTTATATATTTTTCTCCTCAGTTTAGAACCTAACCATGTGTCGCTTTTCTTCTCAGCTTACTTGTTCCTGCATTTAATGAATTCATTCTTTTCCTAAAGACATCCTTCCTGGTTAATAAAAAAGGTATTTTTGATAAAAAATTAACGTGTCTGGCTCGTAGCTCGACGGGTAGCAAGTTCGCTTCTCACCCGAAGGGTTGAAGGTTCGATCCCGTTGGATGCTGATGGTTATCCTTTTTTATTCTACTTATATATTTTCTCTCCTCAGTTTAGAACCTAACCATGTGTCGCTCTTCTTCTGCATACTTGTTCCTGCATTGAATGAATTCATTCTTTTCCTAAAGACATCATTCCTGGTTAAATAAAAAGGTATCTGTTTGACAGTAAATTAACGTGTCTGGTTCGTCGCTCGACGTGTAGCAAGTTCGTTTCTCTGTCGGAGGGTTGCAGGTTCGATCCCCGTTGGATGCCGATGGTTATGCCTTTTTTATTCTACTTATATATTTTTCTCTCCTCAGTTTAGAACCTAACCATTTGTCGCTCTTCTTCTGCATACTTGTTCCTGCATTTAATGAATTCATTCTTTTCCTAAAGACATCCTTCCTGGTTAAAATAAAAGGTATCTTTTGATAGCTATTTAACGTGTCTGGCTCGTAGCTCGACGTGTAGCAAGTTGCTTCTCTATGGAGGGTTGCAGGGTGGATGCTGATGGTTATCCGTTTTATTCTACTTATATATTTTTCTCTCCTCAGTTTAGAACCTAACCATGTGTCGCTCTTCTTCTGCACTTGTTCCTGCATTAATGAATTCATTCTTTTCCTAAAGACATCCTTCCTGGTTAAATAAAAAGGTATCTGTTTGGCAGTAAGTTAACGTGTCTGGTTCGTAGCTCGACGTGTAGCAAGTTCGCTTCTCTGCCGGAGGGTTGAGGTTCGATCCCCGTTGGATGCCGATGGTTATGCCTTTTTTATTCTACTTTATATTTTTCTCTCCTCAGTTTAGAACCTAACCATTGTCGCTCTTCTTCTGCATACTTGTTCCTGCATTTAATGAATTCATTCTTTTCCTAAAGACATCCTTCCTGGTTAAATAAAAGGTATCTTTTGATAGCTATTTAACGTGTCTGGCTCGTAGCTCGACGTGTAGCAAGTTTGCTTCTCTACTGGAGGGTGCAGGGGGATGCTGATGGTTATCCGTTTTTATTCTACTTATATATTTTTCTCTCCTCAGTTTAGAACCTAACCATGTGTCGCTCTTCTTCTGCATACTTGTTCCTCATTAATGAATTCATTCTTTTCCTAAAGACATCCTTCCTGGTTAAATAAAAGGTATCTTTTTGATAGCTATTAACGTGTCTGGTTCGTAGCTCGACGTGTAGCAAGTTTGTCTCTACTGAGGGTTGCAGGGTGGATGCTGATGGTTATCCGTTTTTATTCTACTTATATATTTTTCTCTCCTCAGTTTAGAACCTAACCATTGTCAACTTCTTCTGCATACTTGTTCCTGCATTTAATGAATTCATTCTTTTCCTAAAGACATCCTTCCTGGTTAAATAAAAAGGTATCTGTTTGATAGTAAATTAACGTGTCTGGTTCGTAGCTCGACGGTGTAGCAAGTTCGCTTCTCACCCGAAGGGTTGAAGGTTGGATGCTGATGGTTATGCCTTTTTTATTCTACTTATATATTTTTTCTCTCCTCAGTTTAGAACCTAACCATGTGTCGCTTCTTCTTCTACATACTTGTTCCTGCATTTAATGAATTCATTCTTTTCCTAAAGACATCCTTCCTGGTTAAATAAAAGGTATCTTTTTGATAGTATTTAACGTGTCTGGCTCGTAGCTCGACGTGTAGCAAGTTTGCTTCTCTACTGGAGGGTTGCAGGGTGGATGCTGATGGTTATCCGTTTTTATTCTACTTATATATTTTTCTCTCCTCAGTTTAGAACCTAACCAATTGTCAAACTTCTTCTGCTTACTTGTTGCTCAATTTAATGAATTCATTCTTTTCCTAAAGACATCATTCCTGGTTAAATAAAAAGGTATCTGTTTGATAGTAAATTAACGTGTCTGGTTCGTAGCTCGACGGGTAGCAAGTTCGCTTCTCACCCGAAGGGTTGAAGGTTCGATCCCCGTTGGATGCTGATGGTTATGCCTTTTTTATTCTACTTATATATTTTTCTCTCCTCAGTTTAGAACCTAACCATGTGTCGCTCTTCTTCTGCATACTTGTTCCTGCATTTAATGAATTCATTCTTTTCCTAAAGACATCCTTCCTGGTTAAATAAAAAGGTATCTGTTTGACAGTAATTAACGTGTCTGGTTCGTAGCTCGACGTGTAGCAAGTTCGCTTCTCTGCCGGAGGGTTGCAGGTTCGATCCCCGTTGGATGCGATGGTTATGCCTTTTTTATTCTACTTATATATTTTTCTCTCCTCAGTTTAGAACCTAACCATGTGTCGCTCTTCTTCTGCATACTTGTTCCTGCATTTAATGAATTCATTCTTTTCCTAAAGACATCCTTCCTGGTTAAATAAAAGGTATCTTTTTGATAGCTATTTAACGTGTCTGGCTCGTAGCTCGACGTGTAGCAAGTTTGCTTCTCTACTGGAGGGTTGCAGGGTGGATGCTGATGGTTATCCGTTTTTATTCTACTTATATATTTTTCTCTCCTCAGTTTAGAACCTAACCATGTGTCGCTTTTCTTCTGCATACTTGTTCCTGCATTGAATGAATTCATTCTTTTCCCAAAGACATCCTTCCTGATTAAATAAAAAGGTATCTGTTTGGCAGTTAGTTAACGTGTATGGTTCGTAGCTCGACGTGTAGCAAGTTCGTTTCTCTGCCGGAGGGTTGCAGGTTCGATCCCGTTGGATGCGATGGTTATGCCTTTTTTATTCTACTTATATTTTTTCTCTCCTCAGTTTAGAACCTAACCATGTGTCGCTCTTCTTCTGCATACTTGTTCCTGCATTTAATGAATTCATTCTTTTCCTAAAGACATCCTTCCTGGTTAAATAAAAGGTATCTTTTTGATAGCTATTTAACGTGTCTGGCTCGTAGCTCGACGTGTAGTAAGTGCTTTGCTCTCTACTGGAGGGTTGCAGGGGGATGCTGATGGTTATGCCTTTTTTATTCTACTTATATATTTTTCTCTCCTCAGTTTAGAACCTAACCATGTGTCGCTCTTCTTCTGCATACTTGTTCCTGCATTTAATGAATTCATTCTTTTCCTAAAGACATCCTTCCTTGTTAAATAAAGGTATCTTTTTGATAGCTATTTAACGTGTCTGGCTCGTAGCTCGACGTGTAGCAAGTTTGCTTCTCTACTGGAGGGTTGCAGGGTGGATGCTGATGGTTATCCGTTTTTATTCTACTTATATATTTTTCTCTCCTCAGTTTAGAACCTAACCAATTGTCAAACTTCTTCTGCTTACTTGTTGCTCAATTTAATGAATTCATTCTTTTCCTAAAGACATCATTCCTGGTTAAATAAAAAGGTATCTGTTTGATAGTAAATTAACGTGTCTGGTTCGTAGCTCGACGGGTAGCAAGTTCGCTTCTCACCCGAAGGGTTGAAGGTTGGATGCTGATGGTTATGCCTTTTTTATTCTACTTATATATTTTTCTCTCCTCAGTTTAGAACCTAACCATGTGTCGCTCTTCTTCTGCATACTTGTTCCTGCATTTAATGAATTCATTCTTTTCCTAAAGACATCCTTCCTGGTTAAATAAAAGGTATCTTTTTGATAGCTATTTAACGTGTCTGGCTCGTAGCTCGACGTGTAGCAAGTTTGCTTCTCTACTGGAGGGTTGCAGGGTGGATGCTGATGGTTATCCGTTTTTATTCTACTTATATATTTTTCTCTCCTCAGTTTAGAACCTAACCAATTGTCAAACTTCTTCTGCTTACTTGTTGCTCAATTTAATGAATTCATTCTTTTCCCAAAGACATCCTTCCTGATTAAATAAAAAGGTATCTGTTTGGCAGTAAGTTAACGTGTATGGTTCGTAGCTCGACGTGTAGCAAGTTCGTTTCTCTGCCGGAGGGTTGCAGGTTCGATCCCCGTTGGATGCTGATGGTTATGCCTTTTTTATTCTACTTATATATTTTTCTCTCCTCAGTTTAGAACCTAACCAATTGTCAAACTTCTTCTGCTTACTTGTTGCTGCATTTAATGAATTCATTCTTTTCCTAAAGACATCATTCCTGGTTAAATAAAAAGGTATCTGTTTGATAATAATTTATTGTGTCTCGCTCGTAGCTCGACGGGTAGGAAGTTCGCTTCTCACCCGAAGGGTTGAAGGTTCGATCCCCGTTGGATGCTGATGGTTATGCCTTTTTTATTCTACTTATATATTTTTCTCTCCTCAGTTTAGAACCTAACCATGTGTCGCTCTTCTTCTGCATACTTGTTCCTGCATTTAATGAATTCATTCTTTTCCTAAAGACATCCTTCCTGGTTAAATAAAAAGGTATCTGTTTGACAGTAAATTAACGTGTCTGGTTCGTAGCTCGACGTGTAGCAAGTTCGTTCTCTCTGTCGGAGGGTTGAAGGTTCGATCCCCGTTGGATGCTGATGGTTATGCCTTTTTTATTCTACTTATATATTTTTCTCTCCTCAGTTTAGAACCTAACCAATTGTCAAACTTCTTCTGCTTACTTGTTGCTCAATTTAATGAATTCATTCTTTTCCTAAAGACATCATTCCTGGTTAAATAAAAAGGTATCTGTTTGGCAGTAAGTTAACGTGTATGGTTCGTAGCTCGACGGTAGCAAGTTCGCTTCTCTGCCGAGGGTTGAGGTTCGATCCCCGTTGGATGCTGATGGTTATGCCTTTTTTATTCTACTTATATATTTTCTCTCCTCAGTTTACCTAACCAATTGTCAACTTTCTTCTTGCTACTTGTTGCTCAATTTAATGAATTCATTCTTTTCCTAAAGACATCATTCCTGGTTAAATAAAAAGGTATCTGTTTGGATAGTAATTTAACGTGTCTGGTTCGTAGCTCGACGTGTAGCAAGTTCGTTTCTCTGCGGAGGGTTGCAGGTTCGATCCCCGTTGGATGCTGATGGTTATGCCTTTTTTATTCTACTTATATATTTTTCTCTCCTCAGTTTAGAACCTAACCAATGTGTCAAACTCTTCTGCTTACTTGTTCCTGCATTTAATGAATTCATTCTTTTCCTAAAGACATCATTCCTGGTTAAATAAAAAGGTATCTGTTTGATAATAAATTAACGTGTCTGGTTCGTAGCTCGACGGGTAGCAAGTTCGCTTCTCACCCGAAGGGTTGAAGGTTCGATCCCCGTTGGATGCTGATGGTTATGCCTTTTTTATTCTACTTATATATTTTTCTCTCCTCAGTTTAGAACCTAACCATGTGTCGCTCTTCTTCTGCATACTTGTTCCTGCATTGAATGAATTCATTCTTTTCCTAAAGACATCCTTCCTGGTTAAATAAAAAGGTATCTGTTTGGCAGTAAGTTAACGTGTATGGTTCGTAGCTCGACGTGTAGCAAGTTCGTTTCTCTGCCGGAGGGTTGCAGGTTCGATCCCCGTTGGATGCCGATGGTTATGCCTTTTTTATTCTACTTATATATTTTTCTCTCCTCAGTTTAGAACCTAACCATTTGTCGCTCTTCTTCTGCATACTTGTTCCTGCATTTAATGAATTCATTCTTTTCCTAAAGACATCATTCCTGGTTAAATAAAAAGTTATCTATTTGATAATAATTTATTGTGTCTCGCTCGTAGCTCGACGGGTAGGAAGTTCGCTTCTCTCCCGAAGGGTTGAAGGTTCGATCCCCGTTGGATGCTGATGGTTATGCCTTTTTTATTCTACTTATATATTTTTCTCTCCTCAGTTTAGAACCTAACCAATTGTCAAACTTCTTCTGCTTACTTGTTGCTCAATTTAATGAATTCATTCTTTTCCTAAAGACATCCTTCCTGATTAAATAAAAAGGTATCTGTTGGCAGTAAGTTAACGTGTATGGTTCGTAGCTCGACGTGTAGCAAGTTCGTTTCTCTGCCGGGGGTGCAGGTTCGATCCCCGTGGATGCTGATGGTTATGCCTTTTTTATTCTACTTATATATTTTTCTCTCCTCAGTTTAGAACCTAACCATTGTCAAGCTTCTTCTGCTTACTTGTTGCTGCATTTAATGAATTCATTCTTTTCCTAAAGACATCCTTCCTGGTTAAATAAAAAGGTATCTGTTTGGCAGTAATTAACGTGTATGGTTCGTAGCTCGACGTGTAGCAAGTTCTTCTCTGCCGGAGGGTTGCAGGTTCGATCCCCGTTGGATGCTGATGGTTATGCCTTTTTTATTCTACTTATATATTTTTCTCTCCTCAGTTTAGAACCTAACCATTGTCAAACTTCTTCTGCTTACTTGTTGCTCAATTTAATGAATTCATTCTTTTCCTAAAGACATCATTCCTGGTTAAATAAAAAGGTATCTGTTTGATAAAAATTAACGTGTCTGGTTCGTAGCTCGACGGTAGCAAGTTCGCTTCTCACCCGAAGGTTGAAGGTTCGATCCCCGTTGGATGTGATGGTTATGCCTTTTTTATTCTACTTATATATTTTTCTCTCCTCAGTTTAGAACCTAACCATGTGTCGCTCTTCTTCTGCATACTTGTTCCTGCATTTAATGAATTCATTCTTTTCCTAAAGACATCCTTCCTGTTAAATAAAAAGGTATCTTTTGACAGTAAATTAACGTGTCTGGCTCGTAGCTCGACGGGTAGCAAGTTCGCTTCTTACCCGGAGGGTTGAAGGTTCGATCCCGTTGGATGCTGATGGTTATGCCTTTTTTATTCTACTTATATATTTTTCTCTCCTCAGTTTAGAACCTAACCATGTGTCGCTCTTCTTCTGCATACTTGTTCCTGCATTTAATGAATTCATTCTTTTCCAAAGACATCCTTCCTGGTTAAATAAAAGGTATCTTTTGATAGCTATTTAACGTGTCTGGCTCGTAGCTCGACGTGTAGCAAGTTTGCTTCTCTACTGGGGGTTGCAGGGTGGATGCTGATGGTTATCCTTTTTATTCTACTTATATATTTTTCTCTCCTCAGTTTAGAACCTAACCAATTGTCAAACTTCTTCTGCTTACTTGTTGCTCAATTTAATGAATTCATTCTTTTCCTAAAGACATCATTCCTGGTTAAATAAAAAGGTATCTGTTTGATAGTAAATTAACGTGTCTGGTTCGTAGCTCGACGGGTAGCAAGTTCGCTTCTCACCCGAAGGGTTGAAGGTTCGATCCCCGTTGGATGCTGATGGTTATGCCTTTTTTATTCTACTTATATATTTTTCTCTCCTCAGTTTAGAACCTAACCATGTGTCGCTCTTCTTCTGCATACTTGTTCCTGCATTTAATGAATTCATTCTTTTCCTAAAGACATCCTTCCTGGTTAAATAAAAAGGTATCTGTTTGGCAGTAAATTAACGTGTCTGGTTCGTAGCTCGACGTGTAGCAAGTTCGTTTCTCTGCCGGAGGGTTGCAGGTTCGATCCCCGTTGGATGCCGATGGTTATGCCTTTTTTATTCTACTTATATATTTTTCTCTCCTCAGTTTAGAACCTAACCATGTGTCGCTCTTCTTCTGCATACTTGTTCCTGCATTTAATGAATTCATTCTTTTCCTAAAGACATCATTCCTGGTTAAATAAAAAGGTATCTGTTTGATAATAATTTATTGTGTCTCGCTCGTAGCTCGACGGGTAGGAAGTTCGCTTCTCACCCGAAGGGTTGAAGGTTCGATCCCCGTTGGATGCTGATGGTTATGCCTTTTTATTCTACTTATATATTTTTCTCTCCTCAGTTTAGAACCTAACCATGTGTCGCTCTTCTTCTGCATACTTGTTCCTGCATTTAATGAATTCATTCTTTTCCTAAAGACATCCTTCCTGGTTAAATAAAAGGTATCTTTGATAGCTATTTAACGTGTCTGGCTCGTAGCTCGACGTGTAGCAAGTTTGCTTCTCTACTGGAGGGTTGCAGGGTGGATGCTGATGGTTATCCGTTTTATTCTACTTATATATTTTTCTCTCCTCAGTTTAGAACCTAACCAATTGTCGCTTTCTTCTGCTTACTTGTTGCTCAATTTAATGAATTCATTCTTTTCCCAAGACATCCTTCCTGATTAAATAAAAGGTATCTGTTTGGATAGTAAGTTAACGTGTCTGGTTCGTAGCTCGACGTGTAGCAAGTTCGCTTCTCTGCCGGAGGGTTGCAGTTCGATCCTCGTTGGATGCTGATGGTTATGCCTTTTTTATTCTACTTATATATTTTCTCTCCTCAGTTTAGAACCTAACCATTTGTCGCTCTTCTTCTGCATACTTGTTCCTGCATTTAATGAATTCATTCTTTTCCTAAAGACATCATTCCTGGTTAAATAAAAAGGTATCTGTTTGATATTAAATTAACGTGTCTGGCTCGTAGCTCGACGTGTAGCAAGTTTGCTTCTCTACTGGAGGGTTGCAGGGTGGATGCTGATGGTTATCCGTTTTTATTCTACTTATATATTTTTCTCTCCTCAGTTTAGAACCTAACCATGTGTCGCTCTTCTTCTGCATACTTGTTCCTGCATTGAATGAATTCATTCTTTTCCCAAAGACATCCTTCCTGATTAAATAAAAAGGTATCTGTTTGGCAGTAAGTTAACGTGTATGGTTCGTAGCTCGACGTGTAGCAAGTTCGTTTCTCTGCCGGAGGGTTGCAGGTTCGATCCTCGTTGGATGCTGATGGTTATGCCTTTTTTATTCTACTTATATATTTTCTCTCCTCAGTTTAGAACCTAACCAATGTCAACTTCTTCTGCTTACTTGTTGCTCATTTAATGAATTCATTCTTTTCCTAAAGACATCATCCTGGTTAAATAAAAAGGTATCTGTTTGGCAGTAAGTTAACGTGTATGGTTCGTAGCACGACGTGTAGCAAGTTCGTTTCTCTGCCGGAGTGTTGCAGGTTCGATCCCCGTTGGATGCTGATGGTTATGCCTTTTTTATTCTACTTATATATTTTTCTCTCCTCAGTTTAGAACCTAACCAATTGTCAAACTTCTTCTGCTTACTTGTTGCTCATTTAAT
>JACATO010000887.1:0-19318 GCA_018389105.1 Nautilus pompilius | reverse complement strand
AACACGCATTGGCGGCTGGTGTGGTTTGTCATAGATTATAAAACTGGAATGTGTCCAATTAGTTCGAGTTTGCTCGATGTAAAAGTAGATTTTTTTTGATTTTTTTTTTTATTATGTTTTGGTGTCCCCTTCCTCGACAACTGGCCTAACGCCGTGTGTGGGCGACAGGTGGGGGTGGGGGTCCGGAAAGTGGGATCCCCGCCTGCTGATTGACTACCCCTCCCCCCTGTCTCTGCCCGCTCCAGTCCACAGATGTGACATAAGATCCGTGGCGAGTTATCTCCCATCTCCCATGTTGCGTTTTTTTTCTTCAACAACAACAAAAACAAAAAAAAAACAAACAGAAACGAGCAAAGAATAATAATTCCCTAAACTAAAAAAAAAAAAAAATAATAATATAATTCGTATTGTTTAATTCCGATCGCGCTTCGTGTGATACCGGCCGGGAAAAACAATTTTTTTTTTTTTTAAAGGATTACCACTCTTCTCCAAAGACCCGATCGATAACAGCGCTCGTCCTGTTTTATGCCAAACACCTACCGAGACAGAACAGATTCCGCGACGAGAGGCTGAATCTTCGGATAATCTCCCAGCGTTCTTTCTTCTTTCTTAATCCGGAATATATTTCGGGGCTATTTAACTCTTCTCCCCCCCCCCACACACACACAAACAGGGGAGAGCAACAAAAGAGAGAGAGAAGCAAGAATCGCTGCCAGGGAATTAATCCGGCGGTTCCCCTCCTCTCTCTATCTTACGAGTTTACATATCTCGGCAGTAATAAACTTCCCCTTTGCTAACTTTTAAACCTGTAATTTGCAGAGATCGAACCCTCTCTCGCGATTTCGGAAAAAAAGCATGGTTCTCAGGACGCCGCGCGCACGCGCGGGCGGGGGGGGGCGTGTCACGTGACAGCGATGACGGCATGTCGGTCCGCGCTGGCGCCCTTATACAGGAATAAATTCGAAAAAGTTGGGGGGGGGAGGAAAGAGAAAGGAAATGCAGCGAAAAAAAAGACAACAAACAAACAAACAAACAAGTACTTTATGCTTATTTTCCGACCTTAGATATTAATGTATTGTATTCTATAAGCTACGTACCTGCCGGATCTTTCCCGCGTGGACGCGCCCTACTATCGGGACTTCCGGCCCGATCATTGTGCGCGGGGAGGGAGGGGCCCGTCGTCGGTTGGTCTCGTAGTACAGAGAGCGTGGTTCCGTCGGGTTAATTGAGTTTGAGAACTACCCCGTGCGGGCTGCTCCCTTCGTCCACTGTGTGCCCTGCTTAGAAAATTCCCCAATAGGGTGAGCGCCCTTCTTTTATTTTTTTTTTTAAGAGCTGCCAGGGATTTGTTAACGAGTACCCGCTTATAATGGACTGAAGGGTCAGATTGGGATATAAAAAATATTAAAAAAAGGAGAGAGAGGGGGAGAAATAAGACGCGATAAATCTCGCGCTGGGCAGGGTGACCCTAAAGTACCCAGACCCGGCCCCACTCTTACCCGGGGTGATCGGCCGGAGCGCGCGGTTGTTTTCGGCTTCAGGAACAAAAACGGTAACAGCCCCTTGTAATAGCGGAAAGGGGCAGGAAATGGATGTGGACCGAGATCGTTCCCCGCTGCTGTACCCGACATCGGAACCAACCTGAAGACGGCTGAGCGGTCGGTTTTTTTTTTTTTGTTTGTTTTGTTTTTACTCAGAAAATACAGGTAAATAAATCTCTTTTTTGTGCGTGCGTTTAAATTAACTACCGGGTTTACGGCCGACCGTCCGTCTCTCTCCTGTTGCTGAAGGGTTAGCGAGCTAACATTGCATTCGTGCGCGGAGGTGAACACGGGTAGGTAGCCCGACAAACCGAAACGTGCGATTTACTCTGTAACCGGAGCGAGGACTGCGTCTTTCTTCTCTTTTCCCTCTCGTCAACGCAGGCGACACGAGGCTCAACCGTGCGACCATCTCCCTCCCTCCCTCCCTCCCAACCCCACCCACTAACTGCGATGTCCGTAAACTTTGTTTCTGATTGAGTGAGGCAGCAGCATTGAAAATTAACCCTTCCGAGGGGGGGACCTAAAGCTTCGCCAGGTATGACTTAGGGTGACAGCAGGAAGAATGACGTCCTTTTGAACAAAAATATAGCAACTCGCTCACCCATTACTGTAAGTTAGCTTATCGGAACCGTTTTCGGACACCTTAGGATTTCTGTTTTTGTCTTTACTTAAACCCTCTGTTAAGAGTAATAATACATATGGTGAAAAATGGTTTAACAGGTCCTATTCGTCACGTGTTTATTTGATTGATTTTACTTGGTCTTACCTGGTCAAGCGTAAATCGCCCCTAATCTGTTTTTCTTTCGAAATCTTTTTGTTTGTTTGTTTTTTTTTTAATTTTAAAGTAAAATATACAGAGGAAATAGAATTTTTGTTAAAACCAAAAGATGGTGAGAGATTTAAGGAGATAATTTGAAAACTCGGATGTGGTTCACTAGTTTACTGTTCTCACGATGTTATTAACAACAGAGTATTAAAGGGGATTCTAAGTGAATCTTCTCTTATATTTGATTTCCAGGTAAAAAAAATAGTCGTCTGTATCAAGATAACGATAATTTTGCTTTAAAATTTATAATTAAAACTAAAATACTAGTGGTTTTTTTGTTACTTTTTGAAAAAATAGTCTCTAGAATAATGGAAAAGGTATTTCAAAGATGGAAACACAGAAGATTCTGATTATCAAATGTGGATTTATAGAAGTTCTTATGTAAGATCCCGTAGCTTAACGCAGACAGGTATGCTGTCACCATTGAATTAAATCCGTTATATTCCTAAAAGATGGATAATGTATTGTGAATAATTATTCAGAATTAATGATATGTGTATTTACTTTTATTCACATATCTTTGTTGTTGATATTGTCGATAGAAAATTAATTTGTCGTACGTTTGATAATATAAAATGTATTTTAAGTCTACGGTTTTCTAGTTGAATATGGAGCTGGAGCGGAAGAAAATCGTTTCATCTCAGCTTTTTCTACTATCATCATCATCATCATCATCACATTGTCATGTGTCATCTCCGATTCGGGGGTCGACAGTGCCGAATTGCTAGTCATGCCCCAGAACAGACTAGGAAGAATGGTATTCGGGCTCCCATAACCCTTTCAAGACACCGTTATTTACTAAACACTAGTATATAAAAAATAATAAAGGAAATATTATTTATCCCCCTTAAGCTCCCTCTAAAGTAAACTCTGTAAATCTCATCTCTGCTTTTTATTAATACTTGAAAACAGCAACTTGCTGAAATAACTCATCTCCCGCAGGATTTATAGTTTGTTTATGTTGTCCGAGGTGTTAACAGCTTCCAGGAATGGTTTTATCACACATCTCCAGACATATCTGCTTCCTTACCTGTACTTTAATGAATGTTTTCCAGAATCCGAATACGATATTTTACCATGCATAATGTTTAAAAATAAAAAAAAAACCCACATGTAACTGAATGGTAAAGAGAGTATTTTGGCTTTGACGCCACTCAGTAGGAAGTAGATAAAGGAAAGGAAAAGGTAGAGTCAGTCAGCGACAGTTAGGAACTGGGGACATCAACCGAGAGAGAGAGAGAGAGAGAGAGAGAGAGAGAGAGCGAGAGAGAGAGAGAGGCGAGAGAGAGGAGAGATAATGGAGCTGAGAGAGAGAGCGCTATCCTATGCGAGCGAAGAGAGAGAGAAAGAGATTGAGAGAGAGGGATGAGGAGAGCTCTCTGAGAGAGGAATATGGAGATCTCTCGATCTCCGTATAGATCTCGATAGCACAAGAGAGAGACGATTAATGTTGGGGGAGAGAGAGTTATAATTCAACTACTAATAAGCCCCCCCCCATCAACAACAATCAAACAACAACAACCTAAGCTAATAATAATAATAATACTAATAATAATAATAATAATACTAATCATAATAATAATAATAAATGATTATAAAACTGTCGTTTAATTCTAAGTTAATTATTTGAGCACTGAAAGTTTAGAAAATTCTATCCATAATATTAACTGTCAAAACCAGTGTGTACAACACGTAAAATTATTGATCGGATATTGATCTTTCTTTTTGCATTTTTCTTTGTTAAGTTATTTGTGAAAATAAAAACTTCGCGATTGGTATCTGCAAATAAGCGAGAATTACACGACATAAGAAAATAACCGGGGAGGAAGTATATATATATATATATATATTTGTGTGTGTGTTGTGTGTTATATGTTAAATACTAAATGGTAATTCTGTTTCTTAAAACACTCGCAAGTGAACCATTTCGTCTATTTTCGATCAAAGTCTACCTACTTCGCTTCCCTAACACGCCCGTTATTGAGAGTTTTCTGTAACGGCTGTCTATGTTTGTTTTTAATACCTTGTTTTCCTTGTCTGTCCTTTCTCATGTAGAAGACTCAATATATTTTCATCACCGAACTCGGGTTTCCTAGACTGCAAATTAACCGCAGAAATATTTCTAACATCAATCAAACACAAACACTGTTGTTTTTCTTTTTTTGTTTTGTTTTTTTTAAATTAAAATTCTAAGCTCTTGCGAACACCGTACATTAGCTTTCTTAAAGAAACAGAAACCCAGATTCTTTGTGCTTATTCATTTATTTGAAAAATTAATACTCCTTCAGGTCGTTTTCACAAAGGGCTAAAGTAGTCTACATCGGCATGGTTCCAAGCTCTATTACACAGACCAAAATGCATGACAATAACTTTGTTCCCTTTCTGACAAATGAACAAGAACTAATCCAATAATACATATTACAGTCGCTGTTATGTAGTGGAAAGTTTAGTTCCAGTCAGCTGGTAATAAAAATATGATGGTATGGGCGATAAGTGGTAATTGTAATGCAGTGTTTTATGTGGTAGTAAATTGAATTATGAAAGATTTCCTAAAACGATACCCTCCTGTCGTTTGAGATAGTGTTTTTCATTTCTCTTGTAAACCCGACAGACACTTGTAATCTTTTCAGAAGATTGCGCAGAGAAAGAAGAAGAAGAAGAAAATGGTTATTGTTATTAACATATGGAAGCTTCAGACACGTATACAGGAAAATGATGGATTTAGATTAAGATCGAAAAACAGTTTGATATATCATCGCCTAAAAGCATTCCGTCTGTACAGCAAGCAAGAATAAGATATTATTATTATTATTATTATTATTATTATTATTATTATTATTATTATTATTATTATTATTATTATTATTATATTATTATTATTTATTATTATTATTATTTATTATTATTATGATATTATTATTATATTATTATTATTATTATTATTAGTATTATTATTATTATTATTATTATTATATATTATTATTATTATATTATAGTAGTCGTAGTAGTATGGTAGAATTTTCTTAACTTTCAAAGTGGATGTTCTCACACTTTACACCGTCAACACTGTAATAGTTTTTCCATTCTTTGTTGTCTTTGACTGACATCAGTAAATTTTTTAAAATCCATTTCTTCATCAATAATAATAATCATCGAAATCATCATCATCAAATTTTACTTAGTTATCTTTTACGAATAATACGTATAATCGCGACCAACAAGGTGTCAGACTGTTAAAATACAAAGTTAAAACTATTAAATATTGTAAGTTTATGGATACATCCTCTTCATTCAATGTTTTTTTTTAAAAAATTCATTCAGTATTGCAAAAATTTCTGTCTTTGATTTTTAAATTTTATTTAAAGACACCTGTTAAAGTTGCGCATTTTATGTTTCGTTTCTCACAAAGGTAGTTTATACCTTAATTGTTTATAAAAATGTACGTATACCTGTTTTCACTAGAATTGACGGTGCGCCTCGTCATCATAGTTGTCGATTTCATGATAAAATAGTTTAAAAGAACCTGTCATTCCGCTTATTGATATTCAAGCTTATATTATATATATATATATTTACACACACACACAAACGTAAACATCTAAACCATGTTACAAAGTGATGTTACTTATAAAATATATGGAGACGATAAAAAGATGCGTACTCTTGGACAGGTAAAGTCGTTAAGATTATAGAAGCCATCTAAGGTGCGAAGAAGATGCAAGACTAAAAGAATCTTTCTGGTTACTCTTCGATTTTACTGGCGATGACTAATTTTGTATGCTTGAAGAAATGTATTTTCGCCTGTAATCTCCATCAAGAGAATGGATTATTTAAATTACCGGGGACTAATTCTAGTCCCAGAGATAATCGCGTTACGTTTTCCGTTGTTTGGAGATCATTTTTACCACGTAAAGTTAATACTTATTTTCAGAGTGAATAAATATTTCGTTACACCAGCTTAAAGAGTGGAGTAATGTAAGCGGCTACAAGTTATAACATTAACTTATCTCAGGCGAACCGTAATAAAAGCTGATCAGCCCTGCCTTCCTTAATTTTGTTTGTCAAGCTTTCCAGACGCACGGCTAAAGTTAAATTAACTGATTTTTTTCTGTTTCTTTTTTCCCCTTGATAAATGTAATTATTGCTACATATAATAATAATAATATAATAATAATAATAATAAATAATAATAATAATAATAATAATAATAATAATAATAATAATAATAATAATAATAATAATAATAATAATAATAATAATACAGAATAATAATAATAATAATAATATACTAATATTTCGCGAATTGCAATAATAACCGTAGCATGTTTGGAATAAGTAACGATAAATGTGTTCGTGAGAGTAAACAACATTAAATGCTCGTGTATCTCCTATACTAATGTATATTTTCACTTCTAATAACAGAATCTCTTAAATATTTTTTTAAAAATCTGCAAACTCTGTACAGGTGAGTATTTTTGAAACGTGTACACTCAAAGAACAGATACTATTTTTTTAAAAAAAACAAACAATTAACATACTTTGTACTTTAGAACGTTTTTCTTACCTGCTAATATTCTTACTGTCCGTGTCCCGAACGTTTCATACGATGGGATTATCGAGTCTATCATCTACCTTGCTAATTATTTAAGTCCCCCAACTTTTATTTTGTGCATTGCAAGTTAGATTATCCCACCCCCAAAAAAGAAGTTTAATATTAAATAAAAACAAAAAAGCATTTGTTCGTAGGCAAACGCTCAGGTAAATAATTTCTGAATTTTGAACTATTTCGCAAAGGCATGAAGCGCAATGTGCTGACTTTCTAACTAATATTAAAATATTAGTATTTTAAAATGATATATAAAGCGAATAGATTCTTATTCATCTCCTTCTCGCCTCCTCCTTCATATTATTATTATTATTATTATTATTAATTATTATTATTATTATTATTATTATTATTATTATTATTATTATTATTATTATTAACTGACTTCCTGTTGCGTTGCTAATATCCCTCTTAATAACCCCGAGACTGTTATTTAATTAATTATTAACCTTGCTGCGCTGCTACTGTCAGTTATCTTGAAATTCTAGAAGGACTTTACCATTTTCTCTCTATGATC
The DNA here is from genome assembly GCA_018389105.1 of Nautilus pompilius. Classification (NCBI taxonomy): domain Eukaryota; kingdom Metazoa; phylum Mollusca; class Cephalopoda; order Nautilida; family Nautilidae; genus Nautilus; species Nautilus pompilius. Next base: position 11,825 of record JACATO010000887.1, on the reverse strand, counting down.
AGAATCTGCGCTCTGTGGCAGGACGGCACAAGTAAAAATAAACCTAACTTAGCACAAGCGATCGTATAAAGTTGGCAATTTTTACTTCGGCAACCAACTGATAAGGTTAAGCTGGGTCGTCTAACGCCCCTACATTTACGGGGGCTGGTTTGTCTTTAAATCTATATTTCACCGGTATATATACATATATATACACACACACACACACACACATATATAGATATATATATATATATGACGTCTGCCTGATTCTCACCAACTGTCGGTGCTAGACGAGCTGGGTAGAGAGGCGCGATCGATCAGGACACCTGCGATTAAAAGATGCCACCTGATTTGACGTGAGAAGTCTTTCGCCTGCAGTTTTCTTTTTCTCCCCCCCCCTCTACCCACAAGAAAATTCGTCGGGGTGTCGCGCTGCTCCGTCATCTCGCGGGAGCATCTTCATTTAGCACCCTTCTCGTGACCACTTGGAATTTGGTGAAAGCCCGAGTTAAACAAATAGCAGACAAGATGCATCAACATTTTCACCGCTCCCCCCCCCCCACCCACCCACCTCTCACCACGCCGGTCGTTATGCTCTCGTTACACCTTGCGTGATGAGAGAAATCACATTGGAAAAGAAAATAAGAGTTGAGAATTTAAATGGGCACCGCACCAATTTTTTTTTTTAATTAAAGAAAGAAAAAAAAAAAACTAACTGAAAGAATGTATGTGACTTTTAAGCAAATGCGACAATCCACTGACTTTTTTAAAATAAGAACAAAGTTAACCTTCATAATACCGAAACCTGAAACCAACATTTTAATTCTATTTGCATATTATCAATTACTGATATCATTTTTACCTTTTCGTATTCGTAATTAACCCCCATCCCAGGACAACATACATCTACTTGCTTTTCTGTATTTAAAAAAAAAAAACAAAAATGAGCAAGTGTTTGAAGGTGCAGAAACAAGAAATATCTTAGAATAATGATTTTATTTTGATAATATAATTTTTTTAAAAAAAGGTTTTGTGATTATAAAGCGTTAAATCCAGTTAATAGTATATCTGCAGCATAGAGAACGATAATAACAAACAGCACAGGTGTGTACTTCCTCTGTGATATTCCAGTTGTTGTCCAAGGCTACAGACAAGAACCTTTAACGAGGTCTGCCTCTTTTTTCTATTCTTTTAAATTAATTTTAGACTGTACTTTTTAAGAGTTCTTGCCTTTTACCACTTATTAACTTTATTGTACTTGTTTACGATCGCAGCAAAGGGCAAGGGGGGGCAAGAAGACATTGAAGCAATATTCAGATCGACATTAAAGGTGTTTAGTTCTAGACCGTATTCTGCCTGGGAACTGGTCGAATCATGCTTAGGTGATACGGAGAAGAGTAAGAACTGCCGATACCGTTATGCATACTCGCAAAGTGATTGTTCAAGTTTCTGTATCAACCGTGTGAAACAGATAAAACAAAACAGTCGGAAAGACAGAACCAGATCATCAATTTCGCATCAATAAAAGAAGACCTGATGATATTTTTGAATATTTTTAATATATATGGAACGCAATTTTGACCATTTAAAGATGTGTTAGGTACGAATGGAAAATATATCAATATTTTACTTTACTTTCCTAATAATAATAATAATATAATAATAATAATAATAATAATAATAATAATAATAATAATAATAATAATAATAATAAAATAATAATATAATAATATAATAAAATAATAATAATAATAATGTTTGCCCACACACACACACACACACCACCACCATCGATTCTTTCACTTGGGCTACTGGATTAGCATCGGTGATGGGTGGAGTTCGAACTCCGGGGGTCGATCCACCCTCCATCAGCCACACGCGTGCGGCTTACCCAGGACGACGTTCCGGTTACCTTCCACCTGTAAATAAACGAGGGTTCTCAGAGCGGAGGCTTTCCGACGCGGGTGGCTGGTTCCAGCGGGGCCCGCCCCGTCATGGCGACCTGACTGACGACGGGCGGTGGACACCCGAGGGTTAAAGACAGCCGGACCGCCGCTCGTTCCTACCCAGGGCTCGGAGAGAGAACGCGAGCACGAGAGATTCGAACTGACGCGTTCCCCCGCCCCCCCCCACGAGAACCAGTTGCCTTTCTCATGCTTGCAGCATCCAGTTTTGCCCGCCACTCGGTCAACGCTGCCGGTGTCGGCGCAAATTCCCATGTTTGAACCCCCCCCCTTGCCATCGCTCGTCACGTGGTCTCTTTCTGTTATACACGAGTTTTGTTTTATCGCGAATCTCCGACAGTCCGGCCGCTTGTGTGTTTACCCGGGCGTGGAAGGTAGCATTTTTGTCCCCCTGCACGGGTAACTTGGCTTCTTTGGGGGTTAGGGTGTTAACCGTACGATGTTCAAGGCTGCCGTGTCAATAATAGTTCGTGTGTCGCTGGTATAGTGGGTACGCACAGAAAATACGTTCGGGAATTTATTTGTTCAGACTTAACTTCCTTTAAAGCAGTTTAACATTCTGCTGATTCTATTATTGCTTCTTTTCATCGTCTACACCTGAAGCGGGGCGTTTGAACCTTTCCTTCCTCCGAGCCGAAAAACTGCCGTCGCCTAACGCATTAGGGGCAGAATTTAGAGCCGGGCGCCGGTCGCGTGAGAGTTTTCTCCGGACGTCTCACCGGCTGAGAAGAGCACGGAGCACAGGGACTCATCTACCTACATCCGTTCGCTCCACCGACGTTCTTGGACTCGTCATCGATCACGGGTTTCGGACGGAACACGTGATCACTGTCGAAGTCAGTTTCCCTTTAAGAGGGTTAAAAGAAAGAGAAAAAAAAAAATAGAAGAGGCGGGGAGACGTCAGCGATCTCTGCGGCTTCGTATCTAACGATGGGACCGACCGACAAGTAACTACGCAAGCGGGCCCACAGCTGAGCCTTCAGAACAATCCGGCGAAGAGCAGCCGTCGTACTGGACTATTCGGTGTAGGACCGTCAACGTGATCGCTTTCCCCGGTAAGAAAAGGGGGGGAAATAAAAACTAACAAGTAAACGAACCGGAGACAGCAGCTGTGCTTTCTTTCTTCTGATCTTTTTTTTTTTTTTTTTTTTTAGATATATTCGAAAGCTGATAATTATACGAATAAACAAAAGATCGATGGGTTTGCTATAGATCAAGAGAAATCGAGCTTACTGCCCCCAACCAGTCCAGTCCAGTCCAGGCGGGGAAAATTGTAAACCAACAACGTAAGGCTGGAAATATATTGTGACAATGAATCGCGTGAAAATATATAGTTTAGAGACTTTGTCTTTTTCTTTGAGTTGTCTCCTCCTGCATCGTCAGTTACCCAAGGGGCGAGAAACCGTGTGTGTGCGTGTTTTTTTTAAATAAATAATATAGCTATACTTTTTTATCCATATTAGGTTAAATCGTTTTAATATCTGAACGCCAAAGGGGGCACCTGGGTGTCGTGTGTGTGTGGTATTTTTCTATAGAAGCAAAATTCAAACATCTCCGTTCGTGCCATTCGGCGAATCGAAGACGGATGCACTAAACTCACCACAACAAACACATACCGAAGAAAAGGGGAGAGAGAGAGAAGCTTTCATCTCGCCGAATGGCTGCTATGTCCGGGGGTTTGGGAAATAAATTTTCATAGTCAAGGGTGATTTTGGTGCAGACCGCCCACTACGCTACGCCGGGGCTGCGGCCTTTCCTGTCGAATAGAAATGGCGGCCGTTCGTAACAAGGAAGATTCCCGACTTCTGATCTGCCTTCTTTCTCGGATATCACAGGGCGACCGGAGACCGAAAGGCACCCCTAACCCCAGCAGCAGCTGGTGTGGCGCGAGTTCCGACATCACAGTGTAACCTCACGAATACGGCTTCTGCAGAGCTCTCAAATACCAGCTTTAGCACAAGTCTGGCTGGTAACGGAGTGACACCGCTCTCTGACGTAATTCGTTTTAGACGTTTTCCGGTCCACCGCAGTTCCGTTTGGCCTGGAGACCCTGTTTTCCCCCCCACCCTTCCCATAATGGAGAAAAAAAGGGACTACCGACCGTAATCGCGAGACGCAAATAAGGATAAACGGTTTGATTGATTATGAGTTAGATGGGTTCTAGCAGGGTCATGTCGACTCTGTTCCTGTCCAGGTAATTACTAAAAACCGTACATTATATAAAAATATATTTATATGTAGCAACTGATCCCATTATGATATTTTTGTGTACTAATGCATTTACTAACGCAAACTGTTTGAATACAAGCAAAGAGAAATAACAACAAATAATATAAGGAATTAGTAATGTCAGAAATATTCAATATTTTTTCCTTTTTAAAAAAAGGAAATAAATTCTCATTCTTCACAGATTTTCAGTCTGTTCTTATTTTCCATCATAATTATTTTGCTATTTGCAATAACGATTACTGACGATATATGTAATACTTTTAAAAATTTTCAAAACAATGATCTATGTTTCCTTCTTGGTTTTTGTGCCATTACCTCATCATCCAAGGGTTAATAAAAGAAATTTAGCGCTTGGTGTCCGAGAGCCTGACTGGCTGCCAAAGGCGTCATTAGACTCGAAATCAGAGTAATCATTTTCGGGGCTACCATGTCGGACGATCTGATTCCTGGCAAAAGAGACCTTTCCAAGCCGGCGATGGAGAGCCGCAGGATCCGACTTGCTGAAGCATTCATTGGCTGGGGAGGGGTTCTCTTTCGTAGAATAAACGTGTGAACTGGCACCAAAATGAACTATAAGCTAAAACTCCAACTGCTGAGCTAATCCTACCACGTTTACCCGCCAACTCTCTCCTTTTTCTTTTTTTTTTTGTCGGAAAAAAAAAAACAACAGAAACCCGAAAGAAGAGAAAGAAAATTACTGTGATTAATTTTAAAGGGGGGAAACAAAAGCTCTAAATAAAACAGAATACGTCATAAAAACGGCAAAACGAAAAGGGCCATTTATCTTTAATGTGTGGTTGGTTGTGTGTGTGTGTGTGTGTGTGTGTGTGTGTGCGTGTGCTGCGCGCGCGTGTGTGTGTGTGTGTGTGGGTGTATGTGCGTGTGTGTGTGTGTGCGTGCGTGTGGATTTCTCCAAACTTAGCGGTTTCCGAAACGCTGTCTAATGTTATAAACATACCAGTTCATTGGTGGATCCTGGCAGTTGATCCGTCAATTATCTTGGTATGTGCAAAATCCACGATGCGTGTCGTTCAAAAAATTCACGAGAAAGGCTTTTAGCGAGAAGACACGCCTGAGAGGGTTTAATGTCTCGCATTTGTTTTCTGTTGCATTTTTTTTACGAACACCATTTTTGAGCCGCCTGGTTAGCGGGCATGTTTTGTACCAGAGCTTCTAACGCAAAATAATAATAATAAATATATATATATGTGGCGGGGAAGATGCAGTTATAAATTAATCAAGATGCAAAAAAAACATAAATAAATCTAATTAATTAAAACGAGGCCAGCAAACGAAGAATACTACGGGCGGTAGTTGTCTTTCCTTGGTCTCGACGTTAGTTCTCTAGCTTCTTTTTTTCTCTTTTATTATTATTATTATTCTCAGCAATTTTTTTTTTATTTTTTTTTAAATTTTATATATACCGGACACTGGTTAAATTGCTGTTCAGCGATTCACAACGAGTGAGCCTCAATCTGTTTTTTAAAGCGTCTTTGGCAAAACGGTAAACCGTGTCACGTGGAGGTGGGTTTTTGTTGCCTGTTTCACCTAATCCATTTCGCCATGTGATTTCACGTACTCTGAACTGAGCACGATTTAAAATCAATGGAGTAGATTTAACAACTTATAGGGGCTAAAATCGCGCGGCTTAATTCACCGGCTTCCCTTCTATGTTATGTAATTATCTGTAAAAGAAGGGGTTCTAAAAAATAAAAATAAAAAAAAAATCGCATTAAAATGAAATAAATAAAGCGTGTAAAGTGAATTAAAAGACTGCGCCATGACTGAGTATTTTAGTGATGTGGACATCATTTATATAGTAGTCTGAATCACCCATCCTAGAAAGGCTATAACTAACAAATTCCTTACAAAGGAAATAGTGGATAACTTCGCCATGCTGCCCCCCTCTCTTTTTTACTTAGTTTTTTTTAAAAATAGTTTGTTTGTTTTTTGCGCTGCATTCAATATCATGCATGGTAGGAAAGTCTCTCTGGAGCACATTATACTAAATTATTTTATCGAATACCAGACGGACTTTACTTAGAATTCTTTAGAAATACCGTACCATAAAATTACTGCCTCGTTGTACCTACAGCCTAAAAACGAGTGGGGTTCTTTTGGAATAAACAGTCTACCTTTATCAGAAGTTCGTCCTCAGTTGCGCCAAACTTTTCGGGAGGGGGCTAAAAAAAAATCCCACGTGACACGCAGGTAATACAACAAGAAACCCAATTTTCAACTTTTTTTGAATCAGCCTTTATTTCACGAACCGTCCCGTCCTACCTCTTTTTTCGGTACAAATGGATTTCTTCCCATGGCATCAGTATTCCTGAAGAGAACAACTTATGGAAACAGAGGCTATTAGAATATCTACGTATACTCGAAAATCTCGAAACTAAATTATTCTAGGGCGTCTCTAAAGAATATCACGAAAAAGAGAGCGCATGCATGTTACGTTACTAGTAGACGGGGCTAAGGAGAAAAATGGTTATCAACGAAAGTTTTACCTCCTAATTAGGTAAACCCGTTCTCGTTCTCAGATTTACAAAGGTTCCAATCCAATCATCACTAGTGCTGGCTGTCAAAAATATAGCCGAAGCGATTTATTAAATCGCGTTACTCTCATCAGCCGGATAATTTTAAGTTTGAAATATTAATTAATATAACAAAGATGATTGATTTCCACATTTATGCCATTCTTGGTAAATAAATTATAAACTGGGAAATAAGAAAAGAATTTTTTCCCAGGCCTTCACGATTCATTTTATCTGCACCATTTTTCCTTATTCTTGTTAGAGTTTGTGAGGATTTTTGCTTTATAAAAATGCGATGTACCGCTGTACAATTTTCATACAATAACCATGTCTACCTTGACTTGCTATTCTACACTAGAGATCATAAATAATTGCAGAATTTACTAACGAAATATCTCCTTATCCATATATAATTTTAAAAGTCTATTTGTTGTAAATTGTTTTATCAAGTGTATATATATATATATAGCGTGTAAGGTTTATGTGCTAACATATATGCAACTATATGCAATTTTAATTGAATATAGGGCTATATTTAATTCGTGAGTCTACACTTATGACTGAAATTACGCACAACGTAGAGAGTAACAGACCATCTCAAACTATCATTCTTTTGTCATAAAAGTCTGTGATAATTTTAGTTTATGTACCTATGTTTTTATTAATTATAACTTTTCACAAGCCAGGCAAGGATACAAAATTGCAAACAATATTTATGTAAAAGATACTACATTTTTCTTTAAAATTTAGATTTTCTTACTTTCCAGTTTTGCTATAATAATCTCCATTTTTCTAAAATTGATATAATATTTCTAAAGTTTTAGATGCCACACAAACTTCTTTTTATCCAAACTTAAAGCTCAAATTTATATTTTACTTAATTGTTTATTCTTTAAAGGTTCTCCAAAACGGCAGAGCCATCCTTCTAAGGACTACTTCGTACGCGCCCACAGAAGTTTGGTTCGTTCTGATATCACGTTTGGATTTTTATTTCCTCTAACGTTCTCTCTGTCTTTTCTGTCTCTGTCTCTCTCTCTCTCTCTCTCTCTCTCTCTCTCCTCTCTCTCTCTAGCTCTCTCTCTCTCTCTCTCTCTATCTCTCGTCTTCTCTCTCTCCACTCTCTCTATCTCTCCTCTCTCTCTCTCACTCTCTCTCACTCACTCCTCCTCTCTCTCTCTCTCTCTCTCTCTCTCTCTCTCTTCTCTCTCTCTCTCTCTCTCTGTCTCTCTCTCTCTCTCTCTCTCTCTCTCTCTCTCTCTCTCTCTCTCTCTCTTCTCTCTCTCTCTCTGTCTCTGTCCCTCTCTCTCTCTGTGTGCCAGGTTTTTCCTTTTTAGATGTCGTGACGCCTTTGCTGCAGAACGGTTGATTACAGGCGCAAACTCAGTTTATACGCGAATAGATTTCGAAATTTCTTGCTTCATTAGTGTGAAGCGGGCGCTAAGCTTCTGAACTTATTCCGGTTTCCAAGCTCTGCAGATGACTTACCGAAGAGTGACTGATTGCGACTGGGCTACCTTATTTCCTGCTGTTATGGATTTTTTTTCTCTCTCTCTTCCCTTTTCTAAAAAAGGAAAGCAAGAAATAAACACACCGGCTTATTTAACAAAAAAGAAATCGGTTACGAATTCTGAATTGGGTATTAGGGATATCAACAACGATTTATAAACAACAACAAAAAATCTTCCTTGATCTGTTCATAGTCGGGCTAACCTGTTAAAGACGAGACTTTACCTAGACGTGTAAACGTCCCAATATAAATCTGCTAAGTTTTTGGCAAATCAAAATAGCTGAAAGCACGATCACGAACTACTGTCGCTACAACTGATTAACAGGAGAAATCGATAACAGAGAGTGACTAAAGTGTAAAACAGCTGAGATTAGTTTACGGCCGACGGTGGTGAATTAGGAAGACAGGGTGGATATTCCATTTGATAGGATTTGCATTTTCAGGTTTTTTGGAAATCTGGGACCGGGGGGAACGATCTGTCTAAATTGTAATTCCGTTACTTTAGGTCGCGTTTTGTTCCGGACACAAAACATCGGTGGCGCGTCAGCTTCAGAGGCTGATCAGAGCAGTTAACTCATTCGTTATTACTGCGGCCACCGTTAAGTCCCCCGACGAACTTGGACCTTGATTTTGGTCCATACCGGTGACGTGGAGGATTTTCTCACTTAAAAAAAAAAAAAAAGATTCCTGCCCGCTCTTTCCAGGTGGGTCTTTCCCCACTCCTCCTCTTTCCAGGTACTCGGGCTTCTTCTAAATGGCGGTATCCCATCCGGCTTGCTCTCGGATACTTTATAAGGGACACCGCGTGTTCTCTTCACACTGTATGAAGTCCCTCATCCCTCTTCCCATCCGTGGTTTCTCGGTTTCTACCATGGCCGGCGCCAGTGCCGATCAGTAAGCACGAGATCAATGCAGTTGCCAGAAACCTCAGCGAGATCCGTTCTGACAATTCCCCCAAAAGTTGACGAAGAGCCCCTCCACACACACACACACACACACACACACACACACACACACACACACACACCACACACACACACCTAAGCTGACCAATCTAATCATGCAAAGAGAGGAGACCGTGGAGCTTAAAACACACCTGTGATTTGTTTAGTAGGCATTGCGTTCGGAAACACAGTCCGGAACACCAGCCTGTCGTGGTGAAGTAGTCTCTACTGAAAACGGTAACAAACGAGACTACTGCAGCGCCACTGTTTTCAATACTTCCCGACTTCCGCTGAACCAAGCACTTTCCGGAAGATAGACGCTTCAGAAACGATTAAGGGGTTGGGAAGCAATTGCCGACCACCATCAGCATTACCAACAAAGAATAATTTTAAAAAAATAATAATAATTTTGAGGATACAAACAAAAACTGGCGGTGTCATTAATTCTATTATTATTATTATTTATTATTATTTTAAAATCTTATTTAGATGTTCCTGTTTTTGATTTCGCTGAATGCGAATTATTCGACTGTTTCTACGTGGTCTGTTTTTTCACTGTGGCTGGGAACTACCAAGACAGAAGTCTTAAAGTGTCTGTTTGCACCTTGATCATCCCACCGACTCGTTTAAAAGGTGTTCATCAAGACAGGAAACTTTGACGTACGTAGCCGAATACAAGTGATAGATTTCTACCTACGTCGGATCCCATGCAATTCTGTAATATCTCGGAAAGGATACATACGTACTCTTCAGCGCAGCCGAAATAAATGTAACAAAAGTCATATTAGTATCATTAAATCTCATTCTTTCTGTCTGCGTATAAAATAAATACACACTTAAAATGCTGTTTTGCTCTGATGGGCTTTGATATTGACATTTATCAAAGCTCACCTGTCTGCTTCTTATATGTTTTAAGCTAATTGCAATGTAGCTTGATTCTACACGAAAATGTACTTGACGATTACACATCATTAGTTCCTCAATGCTTTTACTTTATTCTCGGTTGTTTTTTTTGACATTAAAAAAACACCAACAGCGAGAACAACCAAAGTTAGAACAAAATATCAATACAGTCAGGCGTCAGGCTAATCAATCATCTCTCGTTAGCATTTTGTCTTTTCAAGAGTTGACTAGATACATATAACCACTCGATGTGCCCGTGTAACTGGAGCAAAGCCTCGGTACCACTTAATTAGATGGAAAATGCAATAAACCACTCCTTGACGTATCGACTGCTCTGAATTCGGTGAAACACGGCATTTACACGATTCACGAAGCTTTTCGTGTTAATATAGCAAAATAATTATCAGTATTTTTTAAATGTCCGAGTATGTGGGACTTCGTGATGTAGAAAATTAAGATATGTTTTGCTGCGGAAGGGCAACACGACGCTGGTGTTACTGATTTGTAGGGCTCCGAAGATAATTAGGTAAATTTAATCCGGAAGTCTTTATGAACATCGGCCAGTTCGATGAGATTCAATCAGCTTGGTCTTGGACACCAAAGCGGGAAATATCCGTGGAAAATGTCCATCGAGCTGTCCCTGACTCCAATGATATACCGGTAGAGTAAAACAAAGAAGTTGGTAGTTTTCTAATGGTTTATTACCTGTGGCACCTTTATTCTCATAAAGAAGGTTCCCCTTCCTCCTCGAGGAGGACAAGGTACTTAATGATTTGCATAAGTAGAAAGTTATTAAATGTCATTGTTTCTCCGAAACAATAACGGCTCTCACTTTCATCGGCGTCGGTATTTAAGAATAAAAACAACGTGGTTTTCTATCGTAATCTGCCATTTCATTTATTAATTTATTTAGTTAGCGATGAAGAATGAGGGTGGGGCGGGGATATTCCACAAATTTACTTTCGGCGCCATTGGAACGTCGTGGGTCTCCAGGGAAGGTAAATATGTAGCGAATAAACGAGAGAAGAAGGAAAAGAAAAATCGCAGTCCAGTAGACACTGAATATGTTTTTTGTTGTAATAATCGTGTAGCATCCGTCTGGAGCGTTTTGTCTCGCTGGACCAGCTGCTGAGGCAGGCAGGGAGTGTAAGCACTTTCTGACTTTTTTATAGTGAAAACAATGTACGTGTTTTTTCCGTCATTTTGCGAATTATATAATCTATAATAATTAATAATAATAATAATAATAATAATATATAATAATAATACTAATAATAATAATAATAATAATAATAAGAAGATAAGAAGAGAAAGAAGAAGACGAAGAAGCGAAAGAAGAAAGAAGAAGAAGAAAGAGAAAGAAGAAGAGAAGAAGAAGAAGAAATATACCAAGGGAAACTCCATTAGTAGTGAATTTGACTGGTAGATCCGGAAGGAAATATATAATATATATGCTCTTTTTTCGCAAACCCCTAAATCCCTGTTCTGTCTTGGAGGTCTAGGGACGCATCACAGCGGTGAGCTAGAACAGGGGAGGTGTGGGGTATAAACTCTGATGACCAGGCGGGTAGTAGTAGTAGTAGTAGTTACCTGGGTATGGTTGGAAGCTGTTGCGGCGTGGCCAGGACGCCAGCCAGTCAAGACATACCGGCAGAGCCTCCAGTCACACGTACCCGGAAGTCCCCTACAAAAACTCCTTTCGTTTATCTACGGGGGAGAAAAACCCACGCCGGACGGACCGGTAGAAAGAAAACCAGGCTGG
>JACATO010000886.1:0-64643 GCA_018389105.1 Nautilus pompilius | reverse complement strand
TAACAAATCTGGCTTTAACCCTAAACTGCGGATCAGTCGGCTATCGGCCAGTCGCCCTGTAATTAATGTCAATTTTACTTCTAGCTATTTCGATTGTCCGGACAAAAACAAGACATTACAAAACAACCAGATAGACATCATCAACACTGATATACACACACATGTACTGCATAATCTTAGGAATCAAATCGAACTATAAATATCTTTAATAAATGTTTTCTTACGGAGAATAAATATTGCCCGTGTAAGACGTAATTCATAACCACAGTCACATTCCTTTAGATGTCGAGTGATGAACTGGAGCCCGGACACTGACAGATCCAGCTGCTGTGGTGTGAAAATTTCACACGAGGGAGCATCAGCTGACCTCACTCCGACTTCCAGAGACTCGTCAGTCGGTCAGGTGGAAAATCTATCATTTGTTTTAATCCTCTTCATCACTGAAAATGGAAATTCACAGGTAAAAGATTGAAGCAAATACCAACAGGTTTATCCTTCTGCATTTCCACTACACCCTGTGCATCTTCAGCTTGGTGTCCACCCGCCTTCTACTCGCAGTTCCTCCATCAATCTGGAGTCGACGCTTTCTTTAGCTTCGACAAAAGATCAGCTGTTTTAGATGCACTTCTGCCGAACTGGTGGATGGTTCTGCATAGTAATCCACAGCAGCCTTGAACAATCTACTCACTTCCACTACAACCCGTTTGTTGTGAAGTTTCCAAGGAATTCTCCAGCCAGCTAGGTGACAGGAAAAGAAAATTTCTTTAACTTAATCGATTGATTTCATCCACTGGACAACACCACAGAGAAGATGAAGTTCCCCGAGAACCAGTACAATGGTTACCAATAGAGAATTGAATATAAACGTGAGGAAAGGTTCGTGGCGAATTTCCAGGTGACGGTGACTTCAGACTAAAAATGCAGAACAATAGAGAGCATTTCACGACTGGTGGACACCTTTCCTGATTCCAGTGCTGATTGTGACCGTCTTATGAATAATATCTTATATAAATCTCGACACCGATTGAAAGAAAATCACCTGGATATGTAAATGAGGACCCTATTTTCACATTTCAGGTAGTGGAGAAGTAAACCTGGACAGAGAAGATAAACACTGGATCAGTGATGAAGACAAAAGAGAAAAATGTTGATTACCTGGGCAGGTGTCTCCCTATCATCGAGCCTTCCAATACTGGCGCGGGATCTCATTCTGACATGATTAGGGGTCTACTAATTAAAGAAAAGGGGATTAAATATTTTTTTCTTAATCGAAAACCAAAAAATAAAGTTTAATATTATGTGTCAGAAGTAAAGGGATACATATATATTCTCCTGCTAACTTACCGACACTCGGTAAACACTGTCCATGTGTCGATCCAAGAATTGTGATCCTTCATCTCCTGCATAAATACTGAAGATAAAGGAGTTTGTTTCATGTGAAGAAATGGATAATTCGCTTTACGCCGGACAGGGATAGATACGGGTAAGAATCTGAAAGGCTCCTCACAGCTTTGCACGGTGCTGATTCACTTTATGTTCCTGTTCATGTTAAATAAACATCTTGAGCAGCTCACATTGTAAATAATCTCCTCATTTAATATTTTATTTCACTTCTTGCACATCTATGATAAATTTATGAAATATATTATATATATCTTTGTTGTTTGTACGGGTATCGCTTGAGCTCGTTGCTTTGATGTTGGAGCAGATAACAAAATTAATTCCGCAGAGAGATGGACAAAGTTAGAATAAACACCGATAACAAGGGTTAACCCTTCCCTTTCTCAGGTAAAGAGAGAACCTCACGTCCTACTAATCTATTATCGAATCAAACACAATTGTGTACGGGCGATTTTCACGTTTTTCTAAAACAGAAATAGTTATCTTGCTGATGTATTTGTGATGATCTCGTTCGGTTTATTTGTCTTTCTCAATTATAAATTAATATTTTGAAATAATTAAAAAATATATATTCTTCGTTTGTTTTCTCATCAACAGCAGTAAATAATTTATTATCGATTATTCTGACACCTGCAACTGAAGAAGCTTTCAGTTTCATCACAGACCGACACTTCCATGATCTCTGCCTTCATATTTCCAGATTTATCCTAATGTTCTCCAAGTCTCCAAGACAGAAGGTTTGGCAGGCGCTAAGCAGGTTCTAGAAATTGGTAGGGTCATGGACGACCTAAATCCACAGCAACCACGCAGTCGCTGATTTCTACAAGGGCAAAATTGTGTGTGGTTTTTTTTAGTCTTCTCTGTTGGCTGACAATTATTCAAGACAAATTAACGTAGCCATCGCTTCCGGCCCCTTATCCTGCAGAGCTTTACCGTTCATGACGCCTACATAAATTAAAAATTAAGGGTGCAGTCCAATCTCGGAAAGTCCCAGACATTAAATTCTAATTAGAGAAACGGATAACATTATCCAGTACAAACGTAATAACGGACAGATGTCTAATAATAATAATAATAATAATAATAATAATAATAATAATAATAATAATAATAATAATAATAATAATAATAATAATAATAATAATAATAATAATATAATAATAATAATAATAATAATAATAATAATAATAATAATAATAATAATAATAATAATAATAATAATAATAATAATATAATAATAATCCCTATTGTATTTTGATCCTCCATAATCCTAAAATAAGTTCTAGAAAGGATTCACACCTATTCCTGTCCGACTTATATCTCTACTTTATAAAACCCTTAATTTGTATATTTGTGTAAATTAAAATTTCCTGAAAAAGTCGAAACAACAGCATCACAAGGATGGTACCTGTTCTCTCCTTACGAGCACTTGGTTGTTTTCTACAGACATATTTACGTACACAGGTGTAAGCAGAATCCATTCCGAAGCCAGATGGGCCTAGAAGCCAGCAGCAGCGAAGTTCCGTACCAGTAACAAGCCGACATTTTTAAAAGGACCCGACTGACCTCAGATCTTCCTTTAACGAAAGCCGGGTGAGAAGCCTTTTATCCCGTGGAGGTGCAGCGATCACCAGAGAGTCTCCATCAGAACAGGTGTCTGGCGATCGGAGTAAACCGGTCCGGCCGGATGGAGAACTGGTGAGGAAGATCGAGATAGAACAACGCTATGGAAAATCGCCAATCAAACCAAGACCTGGAGGTCGACGAGATTCAAGTCCTAACTTTCGTTCTACTTATGTCTGGACACCAGGAAGTGGAAGGCAAGCCGTCTTTATTTGCCTGAATACCGAAGGTCAAATTAACCATTGATTTCTGTAGACAATAGCAACACCTGTATTTTACACACCGTCGACTGATGCCCTTTGTGTCAATCCCTCTGAAAGACCCGATCGAAATATTGCAGCACTCTTTACCGGCTGCTTATTGAGTACAAACAACCCTTAGTGAGATAAGTCAATCTAAGGATTCCTACCCTATACAGATAATAAGCTCTGTTCAAACTCCGCCATACATGGAATTAACCAGGTAATCACGGTCTCTTCTCATGTATCGATCGATGTTATTACCTGTTTTCTATAGAAGTTACTGACCCTGACTCATATAACTTTCCTTGACTTGGTATCAGTCAAACACCTGTAGGAGATTATATATTGTCGGTTAATACATTCGAATAGTCCATTAACGTATTGGACCTGACGTAGATTATACCGCCTCGATGATTGACTTGTTGACAACTTTCCTATGTTCGGTTGTCTCTCTGATTAACGAGATTTTATTAGGCAGCTGTGATTCCGTCATTTTCAAAGTGAATCTTTGTTAAATATCAAGATCGATTTGGAAAAAATATAGTTTATATTTTTTATCATTGATATTAGGAAATCAATTGAAAGGTTAGAGTGCCTTGCCATACACATACCGATCCTACTCTAAATAGATGTGTCTGACCGGAATTTTAAATTGATTACCTGTTGCTTTAGCAGGCTTTTGGAATAGGCCCCAGTTCGACAGAAATGTCGAAGGTTAGGGTATTTCTCTCATGGAAATGCAGCAAATGTTATCAGGAAGTTCACCGATCTGTCACTAAGACCGTAAAGCGGACTGGCCAGCGAGCTTTTAACAGTGTCCCCTCAACAAGCATGTGCCACATATCAGTAACTGGAGAAAGTTCTCTTGTTAACATCGTCTAAGTAACTGAGATCGACCGAAGAACCGGCCCCGTCACCTTCGATCACCTGTCAGGTATGTGTGGAATTCTTACGTGAAATTAGAATAAAAACGAACTAAACCATTCGAACACAGGAAGTTTACCTTTTCTGCTCTGGGTTCTGATTTCATTAATTAACTGTTGATAGACGCAGTAAGCTTTAGTACAGACCTAAAATAGAGTTTAAATCCTGTTGTCATTTGCTGAGGACAGAGTATGGACAGTTACGGTATCAGTTGCTGTCTGGAAGAGCGGAACATCAGAGTTACTGTTTATGGAAGGATTTCCGAAGACATACAGATTGAACGCCGAATATCTTTAGAAAATGGCTGCCACACGACTGGTCAGATCACACACAATTGAGAAGAGGAATAAACATATTTAACTTCTTTCTGTGGTGACCCCACAAACGAGGAATCCGCTGTTTGTGCAGGAGAATTAGCCAAATATACTGTCAACAAAGTCTCATGGCTGCTGTAATATTACAGCAGACTCTACTATGATTACGATTAGCGGAAGTTTTACTGTAGAATTACAGCTGTTTTTTAAATATCTCTGTTAGAGTTTAGCGATAAAACAGGGAAACAGGAAGAGAGATAAGAAGCATCTATGTATCAGTCTCGGACATTATACCTGACTTTGCCGTGGAGTAATTTAAAGATACAAACGAATAATCAGTCATCTTAATATGATGCCAAGCGGCATAAACAGTTTGGTAAAACTGTCTGTCTGTCAGTAATCGCTTTATGTTGGTTGCCTTTCGGTCTTCGTCAGAATCTGATGGCAGCTGATAAAACAAAAAGTAAGTAAAGGAACCTTGACGTTTGTGTAATAAAGGAATTGTCCTCATAAACTGGAGAGTTACCGTCAAGGCCGCCCTCGTGTACAGGTGTGAAAACAGAGCCGAGCTGCTGGCATCCGAGCCAGTTAGCCGAACACATCCCGAGGTCGACGCCGTAATCTCCAAGACAGGAAAAGAGCGGATTTTTATTGGACAAACTTCTATCGTAATAAAAACGAAACAAAATATATCACGAACCTTCTTGAATTTCTGCAACCTAACTTAGTTATTTCGTCATTTAATGTAACCTGTGCAGATGAAATACGTTTACATTATTCCTGAGGTGAAAAAGATTATTTTAAATTAAATTGAGTTTAGGTGTTTTTGTAAGATTAACCCTTCACCAACAGCTCCCAGAAATTTATGAGACTAAAGAGAGCAAAGGTGTTTATTGATTCATTAATGGTTGACGGCTTCCATCATCTTATTTTCAATATTCTCAGCCGGATTCCTGAGTCTGCCCAGAATTAGGCATGTCATCCAAGAAATGGGTAAGCATTTTCAGGATAATCTTTTTATTTTGTTTGTGTACTGGCAGCTAGAAATCCACCACCACAACAACAGAGCCGCCAGGGTTACAAGGGACACAACTCTTCGTAGCATTCTCCGTTGGTCGTAACCGTCTCTTGAAACAGATTCAGGAGAAAATCACGTAGTAAGAGCATCCACCTGTTTAAGAAGAGAATGTGCCAAAGGATGGTCTTGTGCTAGGTCACAGTACCGTATGACTTATACATTCCCTTGTAAATCTACTTACATTTCTCTATAATAGATTAATATTATCCATTTACTTAATATATTAAATTAAAGTTAAATATGCAGTGATGTGTGCTATGACGGTCAGTAACCAGGTAGGTTATTCCACAGAAGCGATTTACCTCAGGCTGTTCAGTTTGACCGATCTACTGGTCGATGACACCCTTCAGGTTAAACGAGACCTTTAAAAGTATCAACACTTACTCTGGGGCAGCGGCCAATAAATAGAAAGGGAAATAAAAGTTAAGATTTCTCCTCAGAGAAGCTACACCATTCCTGGTACCGAGTTCCGTTCCTCCATAGAGCAACAACGTCTCTGTCTGGTTATAGACAGTCGGTCCTGTGCCCTCATCCCGGACAGCTTTCTGCTTCCAGCGAAAATAATAAAACAAAATCTAAGGATGCTGAATACATCCTCAGATTTTTCTGACTTCAAACTCAGTATTAATTTATAAAACGATTTAGAAATTCATAAATAACGTAATATTATTCGAAGAAAGATTCTGATATGAAGATGCAGATATAGTTCAATTTTAAAACAAATATTAAAATTATGGATCACAAATCCTTACCTTTATATCTACCTTCATTCTTATGGATAGAACAACAGAACGGTTCATAGTAAACGATCCAATTTCCCATTTTACTCTAATTTTTCAGAATCAAATATTTAAATGAGCTACTGGAGCAGATTTATTGGTTATACAATACCTCGATAAGCAGAGAGTTTACTTTTACATTGAGACTGACATTTATTAGGACATCGTCCAATTGTCTGTCTGTCTGTCTGTCCGTCTGTCTCTTTGTCTCTCTGTCTATCTGTCCGTCTCTCTGACTGTCTGTTCGTCCATCTCTCTGTCCTGTCTGTCTCTCTGTCCGTCTGTCTCTCTGTCTGTCCGTCTCTCATGGACTCTGTCTTCAATTATATTGGTAGCTGCTTTAACAAAATAAACGAAATCGCAGTAAAAAGGAAATTTTGTTAAAGTTTTTACTGAAAATTATCAATCTATCTGCTCGTGAACAGATTAATATATACAAACATTTCGTGAAATAAAGTTAATTGATTTATTCCAGTGTTTGTTGTACTATTTATATTTCTGGTTTTATGACAGGAGATTATCAGATTAGCACGTAAATATATCGTAGGTCACCTCCTCGTCATTGACGGACTTAAAACATGGAAATTACTTAACATTTAAGCAAAGTAAAAGGTGCGTTAAAAAGATAGGTAGGTGCACGTGCTGGCTTCTACATTAACTAAATCCCAAATATTGAGAAATACATGAATAAGTTAAAAGGTCATTTTTTCATGACTTATGTAAGAGAGTGTAGAGAACAGTGTTAGACACCAGGTGCGCTGTGTGATAGGGGAGACAACTGCGTACGTGTTTCCTATTCTGTGGAGTGAATGAAGCAGACGGGTGCTACAGTTCAATTTGTCGATGAGATGGAAATCACCGAAGTCGCGATACCACGAAGAGGATTTATTAAAATTACTTCATGAATGTAAAATAGCTGTTAAATACTGATTATAGCCAAGTAAAATAGAATACTAATGTGACGATAGGTTACAAGACTCTCAGCGCAAACTCCTATCTTCAGCGTCTCAGATTTAAATATCCAGGAAATGTCGACAATCAGTTACCTGGACACATCTCTGTAAATTATACCTGACGGGTACTGACAGCTGGAGAGAGTCAAGAACCATTACTTCAATCCCAAGTCTCTTCTCTCTCTCTCTCTGTGAAAGCATCTTTTAGCTCGAGAAAGTACATCCGCGGAGCTCCATCTGTTCATTCGTCCCGAGAGACAGGTAAACGAATCCGACTTCAGCACAACACAAACGATCAGTAGAAAGACTGGGAGCCACCGACGACGGACGTCGCCAAGCAGCGGCTACAATCAGGTAAGAAACCTATCGATCAGTCGTGAACAATTTATAAGATCGTTGATTTACCTCATTTGTCCGTATGGATAAATCATCAACCGCCTGGGTTCGATCCCATCAGACAGAATCCGACTGCTGAAGCTGTTTGTCTGTCGTCGCGTTTTGTTGGCTGAAATGCGGAATCTATAATCACCGAATAAATAACTAGAAGAAATTCAGGTGGATATCGAGACAACAGAGAAGAATGTTCCGTGGCTGGAACCTTAGGTAGGAGCTTCCCTTCTCCCCTTCCACTGTATTAAAGACGGACGTTCACGGAAAGGTCACCCAGACCGACCGGATTAGACGGGGATCTCAACTACTGGTATCCAGCCCCTTCACCGTTTATTTCGGCGGATCACCACCACAAGTAATCTCCATCCTCTCCCAGACTAAGAAAGAACCGATATCCATCTCACAAACGGCTCTCACAGGAACAACAGGAAACTATTTAGATAGAAACCTTTTTATTTCTCTCAAACCCAATTAGATATTTACCAAAGTAAATCAGTGCAGCCGAAGGAACTTCCATTTACATTTATATAATAAAAATGGATTTTTCAAAGTATATTTGATTTAATTATTATTTTGAAATTCACCGCTCATTAACAGTTAATAAACTGATCCATTTCAGGTTTTCCTGACCCAGCAACAACAAAGAAGCCGGCAGCATCACAAACGTCTGAGGGCTGACGAACCTTTACCTTCCAGATTTTCATGTCTATTCCGGATTCCTGCCAGACGTTTCGCATGTCATCCAACAGAAGATAAGCCGCCTGGAAAACAGTTCCGCCAAATTGGTAGCGTGTTCCTTGATAGAAGTCCATAGCAACAACCCAGCCGCCAAGTTTCACAAGGGAAACAACTCTTCGCACAATTCTCCGGTAGTCGTCGATGTCGGTTGTGGCAGATTTCAGACAAAATAACGTAACCACAGCATCGACCGGTTTGAGAACGGAAGGGGCCAAGGGATGGTCCTGTCTGACGTCACAGTACAGAACGGCTCTCACCTTCTGTCGTATCTCTTCTTCCATATCGGCCATTGTCCTTCTGTAATATACACAGACAGATATACTGAATATTTTAAGTATATTCCATTGATAAATATTATTTATTAATTATGGAATATTAAAGGTAACCAACCTATTTAATTTGCTTTCACTGGTAGGGAAAAGGTAAAATTAGTTAATTGATAACTAGAACCTTTCGTGGGTAGTCAGTCTGTTCGTTACGACGACACAAAATCGACAGGTGTGTTAAATTTACCTGGTGGAGATAAAAGGTTACAAACGAGGTGCCGAGCCAAAATAGTAACTGGTATAAAAACCTATGACTTTCCAGTTGAGCCACTTCGTCATACGTGGTAGAGAAATCGTGGTCCAGAGTTCCATTCCACCATTTTGCTAGAACCTCTCTGTTCCCCTTGACCAGGTCAGTGAAGTAGATATCTGTAAAACACGGCGCGGCGCTGACAGCGCTGTAGACGGTCGGTCCTGTGCCCACATCCAGCAGAGTTTCCCCGTTAATATCGCCTTTGGATAAGAAATTAACTCAGCTTAAACAACTTTAAAATAGCCCGATCTAAGCCAACATTAATTATAAACGACTGAAGATCATTAGTTTTTATAAAGGAGAGAAATGTACTGGATTAACTCTTTCACTATCTTGAAAGAATCGATAGAAATCTGTAGAAATACCTCCCATATATAGGATAACTTTGTTGTGTTCTTACTTTGAGAGTAACAGGGACCTTTACATCTAGTATTAAAAATCTTTTAAATAATGCCAAAAAATCGCGTAAAAAGAACAAGAATATAATATTTCAATCAGGAATTATTTTCAATATTCCTTCTTTTTAAAAAATATTTCGAAATACATTTGGCTAAATATATAATAGAAAATGATTTCCAGCGGAATGTTCGGGGTTAGGTTGCAGTGGCTCTCAGAAAATGTACTCAGACCTCCCATCAACAGAAGAAGGGAAACCAGCAGCAGGTGGCTACAGAGAAAGTGTTTACTTCCTCTCTTTTGTTTGAAGGTGGATGGGAATTGAGAGATCAAAATAAACCGGAGTAAAAGAGTCGATACAGAAGTGTGAGATTATACGATGACGTAAGAGGCCAATAAACCTTTACGGATAACAACAAGGTTCGAGTGAGAGACTTCATATCCGCCTCCATTATTTATGCAGATACAAAAATTCAAGAAAGCTCATTGTCCTCTGTAAACAGGAAACCCCTACATTTGAACAAAAGTCCGAATACGTTCTCTTTTGTGAGCCGATATGGAAGCTGTGAGGCTCCATCAATATCCCTTACAGATTTACAGTCCCTTTACTGAACGATGGGGCCAAGTCATAGTCCATTTACTTATTCTGTTAAACGGTTCCTCAGCACCAAGATTAAGTTGATGAATCTTTTTCCTATGATGACAATAATTTTTATCAGAGATCGTCAAAAATAATGTGACCTTCGCTAATCATAATGTCTTTCAAGAAAGTCTCATTTTGTCTTAAAGATAATGT
The DNA here is from genome assembly GCA_018389105.1 of Nautilus pompilius. NCBI lineage: Eukaryota > Metazoa > Mollusca > Cephalopoda > Nautilida > Nautilidae > Nautilus > Nautilus pompilius. The sequence goes on along the minus strand of JACATO010000886.1, from coordinate 54,430 downwards.
GCATTGGATAGGAAATTATTTGATTAAAAAGAATACAATGATGGTACGGTCTGGTCTGAGGAATTTCTGCCTCGAATAGGGGAGAGCTTAGACCGGTCTCTGTTGAAAGAAATCTCATTTAGTGAGTGTCAACCAGGGAACAGCCTCTCTGTGCGACAAAAGTTTCCATAAAGTAATAGTAGGAAGAAGAATTTGTGCATAACATTAAATTAACTTTGTACGATCGAAGGATTCTGTGTATAATGTACAGGCGATTGTCACTTGATGGAAATTTTCAAGGTTCTTACCGCTAGAGAAAATCTCATGAAGCCATTTAATTACAACTTTCCTCTCTTCAGCCAGTTCCGTGTAGACATTTCGGAGATAACAGTAGGCGTCAAAGTCTTTTACGTAATCAGTCGTCATTTCTCCAGATAGGAAACTGCAACAGTTCGACTGTAAAAAAAACCATAATTGTAATGAACGGGTGATTTTTCTTATGTATTACCTGACCGATCTTCACAGGAGTGTAACATGTTAAAAGGATTTCGGCTATAAGTATATAAACATTCAAAATGCAAAGCAATTAACCAAACACAAAAATTGCAGTAACTTCTCGAGTTTCCAAATTATTCCGTTGATAAAATTTTCGAAGATGACGAAATCAGAACAATTTGGCGATGAGCCGCTCCTAAAGATGCAGTCCTCGATAAATAATATTTTCCTAGATTACATATTAATTATTTATGCCATTTTCTTTTTTATATTATTCAGATAATTAAGCTATCTTCAATTATTACTTAAATATCGCTAGTTGATAACCAATAACACTGGTCAACACAATATTTTTGGCAGGAAAGTGAGACGGGTTTCTGGGGTTTTCAAGGGCGCTGAATCCGAATCTGACATTTGTTTTTTCAAGTTGGCTCTAGTTTTGGAGATATCACAGGGGGGTCGTTCGTCTGAAATCACCCATTCGCGACCATAACTAAACGTACAAAAAACGGCTAAATAGTGCAAAAATGTCAGATATTGATTTTTATGATAATCCAAAACCACAAAGACAGTGTAAAATCTCAATCTAACAAGTTAAGTTAGATATAACATCATTTCATTTATTAATAAATGAACACTTTTCATATATTTCGAGAATATACAAAAATTTGCTAAAAATTTGCTGAATTTTAATTCTCCAAGGGAAAAAACATTTAATAATCAGTTATATATCATAAATTAATGCAAAGCATTATTATACACTAGATTCTTAGTTACAATGAACACACAAAACAATATTTTATTCACAAAAGTGAAATTGACGTTTATACGATTTTCGCTTGTGAGCAACTTTCGGGCAGTCTCTCAAAAGGTTCCAGCAGTAGTCTGCCATCATGTGCTCATCCCATTTGCCTTGATACCTCTCTTCCATTGTGTTTTGATGTCTTGATGGAATCTCTCTCTCTCTTGCTCCTCACTGTAATCACCAAGATTACCAGGAAATCTGTCGAGGTGGCTAAACAAGAAATGAACTTTGATGCTCACATTTGCCCCTAGTTTTTCGTATGCAGTAAGCATCTTACGGACCAATTGCTTGTAATTGTCAGCTTTGTGATTTCCCAAAAAGTTTGTCACTACATCTGTGAAGGACACCCAAGCATTTAACTCAACCATGTTCATATGATTAGTGAAGTCAGAATCCCTCATGAGCGTTCGAATCTGAGGTCCATCGAAGATGCCACCTTTAGCTTTTTCGATGGAAAGACCTGGAAATTGCCTGCATATGTACTTGAAGCAATCCCCATCTTTGTTCAACGCCTTAACAAACTGCTTCATGAGCCCTAGTTTTATGTGCAATGGAGGGAAGATGATTCTATCCCTGGGTACCAAAGGCTCATTGATGACGTTGGCTGTGCCGACTTCGAGACTTTCTCGTTCTGGCCAGTTCTCCCTTCTCCAGTGCTGGATTCTTGCTCTGCTATCCCACAAACAAAGAAAGCAGGGATACTTTGTGTACCCACTTTGCTGACCAAGCAGAAAATTCACCATTTTCAAGTCCACACAAATCAGCCATTTATGAGTGTTGTAATTTAGCTTTTCAAGAACAAATTGGATACCATCATACTCTTCTTTCATCTTGGTAGAATGGCCAAGTGGTACAGGAGCAAACTTATTGCCATTATGCAAAAGTACAACTTTCAGAAAATTATTATTTACTGCTTCTATATTGAAGTATTTCAGGGAGAATTTTAGCAGTTTAGGCTTATTTGAGGCTATCATATCTTCTAAACTAGAGCCAATCAGACAAAACCAATGTTATATTCGTAATCAGCGACCTTCAAAACCCCAGAAAACACTCCTAGATGGTCTGCCAAAGAAAAAAAATAAAAATTTGTTGACCAGTGTAATCATTCTTCGGATAGCACTTTCTTAATCTGCGGATGCCACCAAATATGGTCATCCTCTCCTTCATTAACACCAAACTTTTATATTTCTCTGGCAATGTATAAATAGTAAAAATCAAAGACTAATGTTAGGAGGAAAGTGGAAAATTTTTGAGAAGGATCACGTCGGTTACAGAGAGATCCAACAGATATTTATAGCAGAACTTTTTAACTTTCAATTGGCTAAACATCTTGAAAATAACCACAAACTGGGATATGACTGCTGTGGTGTGGGAACACGATTAGATTTAATATTAATTCCAGATAATTCACTAAAACCTGGTGAAAACACTTTTAATAAATCTGATCTTGCTCGCTATAAACCAGATTTTAGATAATAATCACAGGCATCTTTTTTCTGTTATTAGGAAAAAAACAGAAAATATATTTAATCCATAATCTTAATAACATTAGAAATTCTATTTTAAAAGAAAAACTCATAAAGGTCCAGTTAACACTCCATTGAATGGGAAATGATCCGTAGTGTTATACCGATGCTGTTGTTCCTGGTACCTCTCGAAATATGAAACGCTAGATAGAAAAGCACGAAGACAGCGCCGTCTACCGGATGAAAAGTCACTTAATTCTGTTAGGAAATATAATCCTATTGGGGGGGCTGTTTTATCCTCCGATTGATGATGTCTGCTCCGAGGGTTTAGTTGATTTGCAGTCTTTGGGTGAATAGAACAATAGATATTAATACATTGTATAGATGCTGGATGGATTTTTAAAGGATGCATAAGGGGCTTTCTTAAATAATAGGAAATTGAAATGTTGGATACAAAATATGAAATATTTATTTAATTAATTAACAATTAATATGCAAATTTAATTGGTTAAAAGAGCAATTGAAATGATTTTGAAAAGTTATATTAAGGAGTTCATTCTTACCTTACATATAATCAGGGAAAAGCTGATGTAGTTGACAGATTTAATAAATGTATAAGATTATTTGTGAAAAGCTTTACGAGGATGTTAATAGTAATTGGATGAGCGTTATAAGTAAGATTAATAACAATATAACCAATAAAATAGGAGTTCGCCTGTCCTGAAAGAAGAAAGTAAAAGAAGAACAAAAGTAAAGTAGACAGAAAGATAAATAAAGAAGGAAAGAAAAAACAATAAACTCAGACAGAAAGCTCATATTATAAAAGGAATATTTAGTTTTGACTGCAGTTTCACGAAAAATAGACGGAGTGTATATTGAAAATCCTAATGATTAATAACGTTGTTCAAGAGACATATAATGTAAAACCAATAAATGAAGATGAAATATTAGAATCTAATTAAGAGCGGATTATACAAGAAAGAAACCTTTCCCATTAAAAGTGTTACTGGATCAAAGATGACTGAACTGTACATCAGATAGAGTTACTATATTATCATCTCCTCTACATAACATCATCAATAGCAGTTGATAAACTATTGTGAAAATAACTGTATATTTTGTGTGTGTGTGTGTGTGGTGTGTGTGTGGTGGTGTGTGTGTGTGTGTGTGTGTGTGCATTTCTGTTCGAATAAAATTGACATCTTATCTATTTGCTTTTAGTTACATCAATTATCGATACAAATTTGTAGGTTTAAATTGTTATTCTATAGGGATATTTCTATTATCTTTTCTAGTCGCTCGCTATCTAAAGAGAACAGATTATTATTGTAAAATTGGATGAGACTCCTTTTCTTTGGAAACTTGCACTGCATAATGTAGGTTGTAATTTCAGAAATGTACATTCAGCTTTTTTCAGACCGGTTTTATAGACTTTATTAGAAACATGTAGATCAAGCAGGCATGAGCAGTCAACAGGTGAATTAAGGTCAAGCCTTCCGAATATAATAAAGTGGCCTTTATGTCGTTACACAGTATTACAGAATGCCCATGTTCATAAGTATCCTGTTACAAATCTTGTAGTATATATTTCATATTCGATGATTAATATATTTCACTTAAATTCGATGAAAAAATTTTAATTTAATTAATGCAAAAAATGAAGAAATGTTCGTAGGAGATATAAATTGTACTGTCACCCATCTGTTGGATCTGGTTATGTCAATCGTCCTGAGCAGGTATAGTTAATCCTTGGTTGACATATTTATGATAGATTTTCCCAATTGTATTGTCGTTCCGGGTTTGTGCTTTCCTTCCGATTGTATCAACTTTGGTGTCGCTTTCGAACAGACCCCTGCGGGCAGCTGATCAACACTATTTCTTAAAAGTGTAACTATTGTATATTTTGGAGAGGAAGAATTTAGGCGGTGATGGGAAAGTTTCTGTAATGATTACCAAGTTAATAAACCTGAAAGAGAGTGCGGAACTTCCAATGCAAAGATCGGGGAACGTATAGACCTCTACACAGTAATTACAATTTAAAATGGGAAGAATAGGGCAGTGGGACCATTAGATGAACAAACTGCAAGTGTTTAACAGAGGTGAGAGCTCGCTGACCGAACTACCTTTAGTGCTATCGGTACACTGTTTATCCAGGTGCGTCTTTCTTCCTGCTCTGTCAGGGTAACAATGTGTGAGAGTTACATGGTATGTTGGTGATAAACAAAGAATAAATATAAAGAAAAACAGATGAGAACACACTGCCTTCAGAGGGTTAAATAAGGCAGAAAATGAATAACATATTTAGTGCAAACTACCAACAGGTCGGCTTTCGAGGCTGGAGAAAACCAGACATCAATTCCGAATTATTAAGATTTTGATGTTTTCTTTGCTTTCACGATAGACTTTGGTACAAAATCTGATTGACTGATTTAATAAAGGCTGAACCTTGAATATAATAATAATTATTATACTATAAACACAAAATAGACAGAAGAAAAACACGATGCAATAAACTTCTAGTACTATGACTTACCGGTTCTTTTTCACTTCGTTTCACACGAAGTTCCCGCTCTCTGGTCGATGAAGCTGGAAGCACAATTTTTGACAGTCCGCATTTAATACACCTTTCCCAGTTGGGGAAAAGGGGTCGGGCTAAAATAATGAGGAGAGTTTCTTTAACCAATCGGACACCAGACGAGAAACTGCTGACCGACCGATCAACGATAACAACAAGGCACAACTCTACTTCCTGGTATTTTACTTCAGTTCATGTGGATCCTTCATTGCTTTTCCCCGAGCCTCCCTGTTTGACAGACATTTATTCCTTGTTTTATCTTCTTTTGTCAGGTTCTGGTTGTTGTTAATCTCGAGAGCAGTTTGTATTCTTTGTTCCCTAAAGGAAGAAAACAATAGTGGTGTCACTAACCAGCCGAATGATTGGGTCCAAGTTCGGGGACACCACATATTAAAATGTGAGTAATAGTTCTAGTTAATTAATCCCAGGTGTCTTTATCGTGCTCCTTTTATAAGATGTTTTGCTATAATGAGAGAAGAAATACTAACCTGATAATTCGATTGGGTGACCCCAGAAGTCCCATCTAAAAGAAAATTTTAGATGTTAACTTTTGTCCTTTTCACATTCGAATTGGGATCGATGCTCTACCTGCCGTATGGCGCCATATGTTATTTGTTACCTTTAAATAATCAGATGCACCTGGCTCCCAGTGACTTCTACTGTTCGTGCGCGATTCGTGGGTCCCTAGTTATTATCCCTCAAGATGGCTGAACATAACAATCGCCGTCTTGTCCTTTCTTTTCCAAGAGAATATTTCTTAAAAGTCTGTAGAGAAGGAAGATTAAAATGATGGTGGTACAGACCCTAGGATCTTTTGAAGCTCAGTTTTTTCTCGAGTTTTGTATTAAAAAAGGCGGGAGAGGTTTTGGAAGGACCATGGAAAAAAAGAGACAATAGGGATAAGAAACGGAAGCAAGCTAAACTTAGCCCGATGCAGATGAAGTGGAGTTTAAGGGTTTTAATCAGAAAAGTGTCTAAATCCCAGTTGACCGCTTTCTGAAGAAAACTATATATAATGAACTTACTAAAGATCTGGTTATCGAAAACATTGGTGATTCAAATGAACTTCATAGAATATTTCCGAGGATCACAAGAGAAAACTATTTTAAATATTGTCAAAAAAGACAATTTTCATCGTCATAATGTCTTCTGCCAAGAATGTTCCCAACCTGGAGAAATCTTGAATATCTATCATTCGACGAAACTGATGACAGCCAACTTTAGAGTTCACGGAGCAATTACCTTAAAAGATCGGTTTGAAAAGGGAGGAGCAGAATTACTATAGTCCTACCAACATCATTGAATATTTTTAGGTATCAAGTCCTTAATTTCACAGCAGAATAACAAGAAACTAATATCCATCTCACTAATTATCCAGGTAATAGCAACTACCCAACCCGCAAAGTATCACAAGGGAAACAACTCTTCGCACAATTCTCCGATAGTCGTCCATGCCGAACACCACAAATTTAAGTGAAAATGCTGTAACAAAAGCATAAACCGGTTTAAGAACGGAAGGTGCCAAGGAATGGTCCTTTCTTACGTGACAGTGCCGAACGGCTCTTACTCTCTATCTTATCAATTTTTCCATCTGGCGACTCGTCCTTCTGTTGTCTACAGAGAGAGATATAATGAATATCTCACATAAATAAAATAATTGTATTAATGTATTTTATCGTATTAAGGGTAAGAAAGCAGCCGAATGTCTATGATTGGTAGGAAAACGAAAAATGTACTTATATTCTCAGAATAAAACCGTTCGTTAACCAGTTCACTAAATAGGAAACAAAAATCAACCTATGATTCTCCAGTTGAGCCACTTCGTCATACGTGGTAGAGAAATCGTGGTCCAGAGTTCCATTCCACCATTTTGCTAGAACCTCTCTGTTCCTCTCGTCCAGGTCGCTGAAGTAGATGTCTGTGGAACACGGAGCAGCGCTGATGGCGCTGTAGACGGTGGTCCTGTGCCCACATCCAGCAAAGTTCTTCCGCTATCTCCTGAAGGTAACAAAATTAATGGAGCTTACAATATTAAGTGATCCCAAATTGTAAGCCAAGGTTAATTTTAATTTAGTTATATGAAATAACCTGCTTTAAAAGTCAGATGTGTAATTATATAGTTATACTTCACGAATAATTAACAAATATATTTAAATATATTAATTGATTCCTTTTAGGAGACAGCAGAAGGAGCTCCCTTGTAGGGACATAATTATTACAATCTTATGTTTGACGCAATACAGAGCTTTCATTTTCTTTGTTTGTACAATGAAAGTACTTCTTTGACAATTATTCAGAAAACCTCAGCAAAAATACTATTTACCCATAAGGAATTATTTTCTCTGCCCGTATTTGGTTTTCCCAATAACAAATCTTTTTCTTGTAAGCATCACATATAAATATTCTAAGAGCGGCTCATTGTTAAGATTCAGAAAGCAGCCGCCATTTCGAAGGAGCACATCAGAAATACGTTTGCTCAGTTATTTATGACTAATTCTGGGTGGAACCTTGAGGGCCGAGATGCGACCCTTGTAAAAGGGTTGATACAGGGGAGAGCGTTAGACAGATCCGGATCGCGTCAGCACTCGAAATCAACTAATATCCTATGTATTCTTTATTCCGACCCCTTTATTTGAGCAAATATTGAATCACAAAGGATCTCATTGTTCTTTAGATGATGATAACATCTATATTTGAACAACAGCCCAATAATTTACCTTCCGCGAAAATCGTCGGCAGCTGTAAGATTTCTTGTAAACAGAAGACAGAGTTACACAGAACGAACGATGATGGGCGACTCGTCGAAACTCATTTACCTTTTATCAATAATAAACCGCAGTGTAAATAAATGATTTATGAATCTTTACCTGACGGATGAAAATGAACTTTATGCAAAGATCGTCGGCGATGAAAGTAGCATCACTTTCCTTAATCGTTTCACAAGACTTGATGGGTTTTCTGTTTGTGTATTTTATGTGAGATGTGTTGCTGAGAAAGGAATACAGACAGGGCGTCACGTTGTCATAGGGTCGGCTATATATCACCTTATATATATATATATAATATAGGCATATACCACAACTATATAACTATTATTCTTAGTTGAAGGTATGTAACGATATAAACCACCGGTCATTTTTCGTATCTCTCTACTGATTCACACCATTAATCGTCCTGTCTTCAGGATCCCAGATGTGGACAAAGTTAAGGAATTATAAAGAGGAAGTACACTTAAGTATACTTTGATGCATTAGTAACGTAAGTAATTTGTTATAATGATGAGAATTGTGATCGATCTAACGAAGGTCAGACTCTCTGAACAGAGATGGACTTGGCTCCTATAATGATGTTACTATAGTATTTATTCCTGATTCTCTGGAAATATTTAGCGATAAACATTCCTGCTACGTTACACATTACGGAAAGTCTTTAGCAGTGACACGTAAACAGAGAAGACAATAGTCGCTACCTTCGACCTGAACTGTCAAAGTTGTTTGGTCGACTGCGCACCGTCTAAAGAGATGAGACAAAGAACAGTCTCTCTCTCTCTCTCTCTCTCTCTCTCTCTCTCTCTCTCTCTCTCTCTCTCGCTCTCTCTCTCTCTCTCTCTCTCTCTCTCTCCTCTCTGTTTTGAGGTTAATTCACGTCTTCAGCAAGGAATGAGCTCGTGTTTAACATTAATTCAACTCTGTTCGGCCGAAAGTTACCTGCTTCACTTCAACTGTTAAGAATGAACTCGAAAGTGACAACTGACAGAAAAGAAAACAGTTCTTCACCGCTAAAAAAAGTCTCGTGTAGCCATTTCAGAGCCGTTTTCCTGTCTTCATTCAGCTCGGTGTAGAAAGTTCGGAGGAATCTGTAGGCGTCAAAGTCTTTCCCGTAGTCAGTGAACATTTCTCTCGGAGGTCTACTGAAAATAAACATAATTAGAATGGATGAGTGATGTTTCTTATGTATACCTAACAGATCGTGACAGGTGACAATCATATGATCAAATAATTCTATCGATAACCTAATAAACCCACAAATTATGAAGGGATCTCACAATATGTAAAATTACAGTAAATCCTCCTGTGTTTGAATAATTCGGATGATGGAATTGTCACGGAATGGCGAAATATGAATGATCTTGAGATGAGACTGAAACAAACGAATTAATGTGATGTTTTAGTGTTTATGGTTTATATTATTGAGATAATTAAGCTGACTTCACCAATTTTCATGGTTCAATAATTCAAACCGCTGGAACATCGTCCACAAATCTTGAACAAAGTGGATACTGTTCAATAGAATGTGCACCTTTGTTCACAGAAAATTACATTTACTCTGTAGTTTTGTGACCATTGTCTTTGTAAACTGGCGAAAGTCTCGTAATTCACTTTCAGTCTTGCACCAGTTGTTTTCTTGCCGGATGACGAGTCTTAGATTCATAATCGCTTCATTTCGAATCAAAAGTACAGATTCTTCAGTAAACAAAGAATTATTCATGGTGTTTCTGACTTATTCAGATATATTAATTTATTTATAAAATTTTAAAATTATGTTTTACAAATCTATTTTCTCACATTATAAACTGAATTTCATTTTTAAAAAACGATTCCACTCGAATTGTCAGCAAATGTCGATTTTGAAGAAACCAATAGGTAATCTCAGACAATGCTTGTGCATTTTGAATTTAAAATGTGTGAATAACTTTTCACAATTTTTAATTACCAACCCCTCATCCAAGATTTTGCATTTATTAGAAAAAATATTTTTAAAAGAAAACCAAATTAATCGAAATAATGAACATTTTAAATAATTTTCAACCAGTAATCCAGTGTTTATCATGATCTACTAAGTTTAGATATAAAAGAAAATCTTTCATTACGTTTACTGGGAATAGTATTTCTCTTAAATGTCTCAGTCATCTATTATATTTTCCTATATCGATGCCACAAAAGAAACTATTTCCATCCAAAAAAACAATAACAAATCGTAAAGGATGGTCGTCGGATATGTTTAGAATCTCCCTGGAATACTCATAACTGTACACTTATCCAGTAAGTCCAGGTTTTAGCAATTTAGTAATTGGAAACCACATCTGTTTTTAGAAAGACAATTAACGAAGACCTTCTTTCTGACAGATTTCAGCAAACGGTCAGATATGAGGGCTAGATTGTCATGGATTTTCAATTCATTCTTGCACGATGGAAAGGCATCTGCCTTCTGGCTGGGATAATAATCTCAAGACAGACCACTTTTCAAACTACCAACAAAAACGTTGAGAACCGCTGCCATTAATCTTCAGTTGAATAAGACTATATATTACACCACTCATTTCAAAACAGGGTGGAAGAGAAGTCGAGGCATCCAACTTACTGAATTTGTAGACCAAACCTGCAGTAAATCTAGTTCGACGTTTTGGCATCAACTGATCATCAGCTGGGATAAATCCGTCCACGTCTCTCTATCCGATAAAACAAAAACTTCCCAGAGTTAAGGAAGAATCTGAACTCATACAAACTCTCATTCATCCAGTGCCAAACGTGGAGACGGCTATTCGACCTGTGACTGACGGATTGGCACTAAACTGTTTTTCTCTATCTTCTATTCTCTCTCCAAACTAGCATGCTGAAATAATGACATCTGGCTACCTGTCGAATCATGTTTCATTCTATATGTATCACACGGTAGGAAAAGAGAATGTCGTTTATAGCATAAAGAGGCGACCCATACATGTATTATTGCAAACATCACAAGACCTATAAAGTTGTTAACGTCCTGGCAAATATTTATATTTTATAATTATGTTTCTTTTAATTTATTGAAAGGTTGAGATGAAAGGCCGTGGAAGAATAATCTGCAATGCTGGCTGCTGTATGTATCCGGATCGGGATCAGATGATTCAGCACAGAAATTCCACTTCCTGTCGTATTTCTGCACGACCTGTTTGTTTAATATGTAGCTAGATACATCGCTCACCTTCACATGCCAGGTAATAATTAGCCTATCATCTAGTGGTAAAAACGGTGGATTCTGCAGCTGTAGAGTTTGGCTCTCGAAACAGCGATCTGACCTTATACCTTCCGCCTACACCACTACTCCCATTCTCGGCCGGTCCTATGGCGGCTCTTACCCCACTCCATCCGGAGAAGATTGCATATCTCACGCACTGCTCGGGGAGCTGTTATTTTGTGAAACGCACAAAACGAAAGGAACATGCTAATGTTCCCTCCATGTGACTTCATTTCTGTATCTGTTTATTTTAATTATTGAATTGTTGTTGACACCACTTCTCTATATTTGTGAAGACTTCCGTTTCACGCCTTAATATAAATTCACTTCCTGAGAGGATTCAAAACCCATAATTAAGTCGCTAATCACCGCAATATCACTGTCTATGTACTTTATGTACGTTTATTATCAGAGCGAGTTCTCTCCTGCTAAAAGCCCAGTCTGCTCCACACTCCTCCGGTGTTTGTCATATTACAAGGTAGTAGACTTCCTTATTTTAAAAAAGCATCCTTCGTTCCAAGCTTAAAGCTGCCAATCATACATTGAATACATTTTTCCAACTACATAAAATATTAACACACATTTTTACATGAATATAGCAAAGGATTTTTCAACAAATTTAACTAACGTATTAATTATTTTAGTTGTGTAACACATTACATAAAATAATTTGATGCCAATATATATAAGTTCAAATATTGTTTATAAGGACTTGAGGATAATTTGATATTTTAAATATTTTAGACGAAGAACTATTAAAATCATTCCCTTATATTTTAAATATATTTTCAAAATTTTGTAAATATCCCCAACAAAAATATATACAACAAATAAATCTAAAACAATTTATTAAATAAACAGATTGACCTTTTTGAAATTAAAAAAATATATTTAATATAAAAAGGAATCTAAATTCGGGTCACAAGAGAGTATTATCATCTTTTGTAAAATTTGTATTTCAACTGTTACCAAGAATACCTTCACTATAACCCAACAGATATTTTACCATTCATCGCAGTTTTAACCGAATCTATATCAATTTTCTCTTAATAATATTCAAAATTCTATTTTAGGGTTATTAATTAAATCTGCCTTTTTATTTTTTCTAATATCTACTCTCTTTATATCTTAAATTTTTTATATAGCAGCTCAATCAACTTAATTAATGGATTCTTTATCAGTATAGGGTTAATTTTTTACATTTATTCTTGAATCTAAACGTGTTCCAAATTAACAGCAGAGTTATCTCGAAAATTTGTTAGCTCATGGAAAACCGTAAGTTATCCTAAAGATGAATTATTAATTATCCTCGGGCGAATAACATTATTTTCACCAAAATCTGATAATCTCTCTGAACATCTATCTAAAGTTTTCTAATAATCTGTTAAACTCTCCAAATAATTTCATTTAAATTTTGAAGAATTAAGTTTAATCATTTTTATATAAAAAGGAGTTTATATTTGAAGCACAATATTGTATTATCAGCTGATTCGTTTTCAGATTCTGCTTCGTGATAATTAATAGATTTATTGACTATTTTGGTAGATAGTAAAATTTATTGGCCTAGTGATTATCAAGAGTTTGAGGTTTTCTGAAAGACTAGTGTTTACAGAAGAAAGCGACTGTCAGCCTGAAACTAAAGAAACTAAACTAAGTGAAGATAAATAACCGATTAAACGTTTGATTCCTATTTGCTAAATAATTGAATTATTTCATATTTTATTAAGAAAAAAAATAATATCATTATTTGTATTACTTAGAGATACACGTTAATTGGTTTAAAGGAGAAAGTGGATGTACTAAAATATGTGTATTTTACTAGATCCTGGTTTCTTAGCATATCAAAATTTGTTCTGGAAAACTTTTAAATCTTGATGTATGACAAACGGAAGTACAGGTTTTGTCATAATCTTACTAAAGAATAGATAATGATTATTTTATCAAACACATTGATAAATTAAAATTTAGTGCAACAAAAGATTTGTGAAATAATAGGAAAGTGAACACTATGGGTATACTTAAAGATTTGAACACCTAAATAATATTTTCTGAAATAATTTGATTAAAAAACTTATCTCGAAGTAAAAGTCAAACAAGCTCTGAAAAACTTTATACTTCTTACAACCATAATGATTTCGATATCTTTCATTTATAAGACAACTATAAATCTTTAAAACAAAAACATTACGATTAATTCAAACGTGATTATCCATGATCTAAAACTGATCTCCTACATGTTTGAGATGACTTGGCTAGAAATGATATCAATGCTAATTCAGTTTCATATTTTATTACAATATACTGAAAAGCAACAACAGAATTTTTATAGTTAAAGATAACCATAAATATATATTGGAAAATTTCGTTCAACGTTTCATGGATTTTAATTTTCCATCTAAGAATCCTTCATAAAAATTTAATTATATCTTAATTCAATTTACTATACTTTATTTTCTGTATTTTTATAGAATTTTAAAGAGAATAGTATAATTTAAAATGGAGGAAACAGTTTATGAAATAATAGGTTAGTAAGATGTAATAACTAAATCAACTAGGTTAATTCAGCTTATGATAAACATAAACGAGAAGCTTCCAGTTTCAACCTCTCAGTCTAGATGTAGTATCTTTAGCTCTTCAAAAAATAATACCAATAGTTAAGCTTATTCAATTGTTGAATCCTCAATTTCTAATCAACATTGAAGGCTCACTTAGTAGATGATCACACACACACACACACACACACACACACACCACACCACACACATTCTATATTGTTTAGCTTTTAAGGATGGTTGGTCTCCATTTGCCTTACGGCAAAATCATCAAACAAATATTCAACTGGATTATCTTCCATAAACCTTCTGTTTTATGGAAACCCCTATTAAAGCCAAACCAGACAAAAGTATTCTTATTCAGAAAAATATTATAAATTATGTTATGATTGTAATACGCAGTTCAGCCACTTATCACAACAATGAAGCTTCACTAAATAAATTTTGTTCAAGTAACATTTTTAAATGGAACAAATAAATTTCTCTTGGCTAAAACAAAAAGTAATTATTAGGATATCAGTAAAAATTTCATATAGAATAATAATATGTAGATTTTACATTATGTGACAACCATATTTTTCTGAAACTCTTGTTTCTACCCTCAAATTCAAATCAGATAATTGAAAAGTTTATTTTACCTAAGCATCTAATCAAGCTGTTAATAATAATGTGTATATAGAACTAATACTATCAGTGTTCATTTATTTAAATCAAATCTGGTATTAAAAAGTAATTCGTTAAACATTTTAAATGGTTGAATAATTCTACTATAAAAGAGCAAAACACACAGAACAAATAGTAATACCTAAAATGTCAGTTTTTATTTATTACAAAAAATACAAATTTTTATCCAATACTACCTACCAAAAACAGTATGAAATTGCTCCTTAATCTACACACGTATTACTCGTTTTACAATGTTTATAAGAAAAATATTATTTTTAATTATGCTGCTAAAAATGCAAATTGTTGAACAAAAGATACAGATCTCTTTAGACTCACCGATTAACAACAAAATTTAATGAGAAATTTTTAATTAACGAGCTTGGCATTGATAACATTGCTACTTTCAAATTAGTCATTGTTTTATGTTCCAAGTATAAAGTTGATTTTACTTATATGTTACTACAAAATACATTAAAGGATTCAATTCTAAAAGTTTATCTAGTTACAGTTAAAGTAATAATCCACTTACTTAATATTTTATGAATTAATATTATTTTTGGAAATGAAGATTTAAATATGTTGCTGGACATACCTATTAAACGTTATATTCATATATTCGAATTTTTCGTCTGGTTATGAAATAATTGAAAACGATTATATAATTGCTTTTTATTAAACAGAAAATAAAAATTATATTTGAAATACTCAAATTTGGAATTCAGTTCAAAATTTAAATAGTAATAAGTACCGAAATTATATCTTACTCAGGTTTCATTTGTGACTAATTAAAACGTGTTTTAAATAAGTTTAATTTTGTAAAGTTAAATTATACTGAAAGAAGAATGTTGAAAGAAAATGTTTTATCGACAAGGTACTGATTGATAGTCGGAATAGAACGTTTAGATATATTTTCATTAATCGAAAATCAATAAACGTTCTTTGAGTTAATGCTGAAAGTATCACTAATGTTTTAAAGAAACTGTTATTATTGTGAATGAATATAAATTTTTGTCGTTCTAACATTCAAATTTATAAAGATCAAAAATGAATAATTTAGTTAAATTTTATTCAGAATATAATTAATTAATTTCTTGAATCTGGATCTGTTACTTATAAAAATGTAGAAAGGTTTTTAAAGAATCACCTAAATCAATTTTAAAAACACAGATGCCCTACAATTAACAATACAATATTTGTTCATTACGTTTGTTCCGATGACAAAGAAACTGATACTCTATTCTGTTCGCAGCTACAGCTTTGGAAGGATTCATTGCTTATGCATAAGAGTTTAGTAAATTTTAGAGATTAGACCAAATAATTTAAAGAAATAAATAAAGACTATCTTTATTATTAGAGAACATAAAACAACACATGATTCCATAACGGAAAAGTACAATTAAAGGTAGTGTTAGCATTAAAATTCGTCTAACTCACGTTAAAAAGATTTATAGAATGAAGTATGACATTTTTTGACGAAGAAAATAAAATAGAGATGTTATTTTAGAGCAAACGGAGATGCGGGGCAAAAAAATTAATTTCTTTAACATTGTTCTACATATCACCTACGAGTTGTCAGAATCACAACTAAAATTTAAGATGTTTGAAACTTTATTATCCAAAATGCTAGTTCAGCCAATAAACAATTATTCGCTTACATTTCCACAAAGTACAAATTCTTATTGCAGGTTGACTATCCGGCGATCAAATTTCATTAATTCAGTTTAAAGAATTTTAATTACTGAAAAAATTTTAAAAATACATCGATTAATGTAATACTTAGATATGCTTTTAAACAAAAACTGTCTTGTAAATACTTAGGCTTTTGTGGTTGATTTAACTGATTGCACGTTTATAATTCTTTCTGTTGATAATAAATTAAACTCTTTTCTTTGCTTCTTTTATAGAATTTTATGCTGAATAAAACTGAACGACAAAAGCATGAATTGATAACACATAGGTCTGCTATTTCGAGATTGAATAGAGATCAGTTACATAGTAATTTCCATTCTTTATAAGAATAGACAGAATACAGTTAAATTAAGCATAGTATAAAATACAAAGCAGCAAGAAAAGTATTTTTTCATTAAATACTTTTAAAGTTTACTTCCTAAACTATTTTCTAGTTATAATCAAACAGAATATCTATTAAATTTCGACATAGTGTTAAGGAAGCATTTCAGATAAAAGTTGAGAACTTAATGTATTCTTAAAGTGGACGTTGCTATGAAATTCGGATTTCATATGACACTTTAACATCAACATGTTTTCTTTGAGAAATGTCTTGTGCTGGCTGGCATTTAAGAAACTTCTGGTAAGGGCTTTATCTAATCATGTTAGTGGTTTGTATGTAGGAAAGTGGTAAAGTTTGTTACTTGGGGTGTTGTTGATGTTACAGCTTAAAATATTAAATACAAAAGTAATTCATATTTACATAATGACGTTCATAAGTAGGGAAAGAAAATATATAGATTCGCTGGAACTAATTCGACATTTATAAACATCACCAATATTTTTTGGTATTCTTTAATTATTAAATTGAAGGATATAAAAATTTTTGATTTAGAAAAATACTGTAAAAAATTCATTCTTAAGCAGTTTATTTGCCACATAAAATAGAATGTGGTGTTTTAAATTTTGTTTCATGCAACACTAATGAAACACACGACATTTTGGCATAAAGTGGATACAAATATATACATTTATTGAATTTCTTTTCCTTCAGTTAAGTTTCTAAAATAAAAACTATTTTTGTTCAATATGATGTTTTTTCTATAAAAGTATTTTGTTTCAGACATTTTGTAGTTCTTAACAGTGTTTGTCTAAAAATATTTAATGAATCTACTGAAACAGTAAAAGAAACTGAAAATTTAGAAAAATCCAAATTTTCAAAGGTTTTCTATATCTTGTTAAATGAATAAATTTAAAAGTTAAAAGTGAGGGATGATATAATCTTTTCATTATGTACATAACAAATTTAATATTATTAATTTTACTGAAATAAATGGAGTCGTCCAACTATTAACTTGGATACTGTTAATGAATATTGTGTAAATAATTAAGTAGACAGCAAAATTTCACGGTTAATAAAAATTCTGAAAAAAATCTAGAGGCTTCAGCTAACAATTCAGTTTCATCAACTTAGAACTGTTTATAATAGTTTAATAGACATTGTTAAAATATTTCGCTAGCAAAGTAAATTTCCATCAACTGCACAAGATGCTGAAATTTAAACTTATAATGATGATACTTTTCTGAATAAACCAGCTGAAAATGAAGGATATCTATAACTTGATTATTCTGTTGGTGTGACAGGAAATGTAGATGTGAATCAAAAACAATATTACAGATGCAAAATTGTCATCTATTGACAGAAAATGTAATTATTAGCAGCTAACAATTATTCTAACAATTTAAAATCTAAACCACCAAAATTTCATTGCTTGGAATAATGATATTGAATCTATTCAATGTGTTATTGAGGGATGGTTATCATCAGACACATTTTATCTTTTAAATAACTTTGGATAATATTAGATTAAGACATATAGAAAAGTAAAAGACGAGATCAAATAAATGGCGCACAGTTTTCATAATTCTATTATTCTAAAGATTGTAAATGTTAAACTTACAACAAGATACAAATGGTAGTGATAGAGTTCATTATTCTAAATATACAAACAATTTATTAGTTTCAAATAAAAAATTATATACCAGACGGGATAATTTAAAATCACAAAGAAAATATTTTTTTAGATAAATGTATGTGCATTCGTTTTTATTGGAGACTCCCGGCCAACCTCTCTAACATCTACCTATTAATTGCTTTTCTTAGGAAACCCGAGTAACCAAAGGATGTCCGTATAATAGTTGGAATGTAAATATTGAGAATGGGTGGCGTAGAAGTTCTCACACATATATAGTACTCATATTATAATATATATTTGATTCTGCATTAAATTTTCAACTAGTAATGATTTATGTATTTGTAAATTGCTTAACGTTTGTATTTGGTTATTGCCAAAATCCTTTTTACATAATGCTTTCACCTATCAGTATCTGTTATGGTATAAGTAACAGATTTCCTTTTGCTGTTCCTTTAAAATATGACTGAATGTAAAGATGGATTTCTAGGTTTCCGGGCCAATAATTAAAGATTAACGACTTTAAGAGAACCCTGAAGATATGCATGCAATTTAATTAAATTCTAAGCATCAGACTGGAATGTACTATTTTCTAATATAAAACATTGATTCGTATCATTCTTTCTCTGACAATTCAAACTCA
Organism: Nautilus pompilius; assembly: GCA_018389105.1. NCBI lineage: Eukaryota > Metazoa > Mollusca > Cephalopoda > Nautilida > Nautilidae > Nautilus > Nautilus pompilius. Next base: position 35,611 of record JACATO010000886.1, on the reverse strand, counting down.
AATATCTGTTCATTTTTGTATTCTAGTTATTTTACTGGTTGGTATAATTCATTTACATTAAAATTATAAAAATAAAAATGCACTGTGTAAAATATTTACAAGGAAATGTTATTAATAAATTTGGTTCTTCCTTGAGGGAAATATCTTGATGCAAAACATATACCAAGTTATTACCAGTGTGGTCCGCTAATGCGATTAGATTTTTTTAAATGTTTGTCTAGTGTGTTATGTAACCTTAAAAAATTCTCTTTATTTAAATGGCACCAACTTTGGAATAAGATTTTATTCTTGTAATAATGTCAATTGATGAAAATCTTTTAGTTCTTCCCAAGTAAATTAATCTCTTATTTTTTCCTAGAAAAATATTATATTGGACTTCTCGAATTTTTCTTATATAATCTCTAGGTAGATGCAGCATGCTTTTCTACATACAAATTCTCCTCTTATGCCTTGTTCTTTATTAATAACATGGCATAAACCATAATCTTTTAAGATAATTAATTCTATTTAAGTCCTCTTTAAACAAACGATACAGGATAATGAAGAATTGTAAGACAGATTTATGAGGGATATAAGCATAATCACTGAATGATGACCCTTTCACACTACTACTTTATAATACTTAAAATTCGAATTTAAGATGCTTTTGATATCAAATTGATTAGATAATTTTTTTGTTGTTTAATACATTTCTGATAATTTTGTGATAATAAGTATAAAGTGTGTGAAAGGCATTTTTCCATTAACTCTCCGGAGTCGTATGTTTAAATTACCTTTTTAATATTTCTGCTATCTTATCTAAATTTAATTCCATAAGAACAGAAGAATCTAGAAATCTAATTTCAAGACATTTGGTTATTGCTTTATCATCTGTTATCATTGTCAAAAGCTGTAGCTTCTTAAAATAAATATGAAAGATACTTTTCACACGTTTGTATTATGATATAAAAATGTATTAAAGTTACTAATTAAGCGACTGTGGTCTCACTCTATCAGAGAAAAACAGATTCTTCACCGATATGAAAAGTTCAGGTTATAAAAAGCTTTCAGACTTTGCTTTCCTGCGCAAAAGTATTGATGGAACTGTGTGAAAGGAAGAAAAATACCGAGGAGGTTGGAGCCGACCCTTCCTTGACTTTAACGCATGGCTGCGAGTAGCTTATTGCCTTATGTTTCTTTTGTCTGAGAAAACAAAAAAGAAAACTGGTCAATAGTTTACCCACTCCCATTTCTCCCGCTCTGAGTAATTTGTATTGAATTCGAATTGTCATAAATTGTGCATCCAGCTACATCGGCCAGGGAACGTCATTTTCCTGTTTAAAAACACGTGAACAAGAGCAGGTACGTCTCAATACCAGTAAAGTTTCTCGTAAACGTCTTACACCTGATCTCTTTTAATCCTTTGTTGAGTTTAAGTTAGATATGTGCATATACACGTGATAGCGTTAACAGTAGAACCAACATTCTTTTGAAGCTTTGGCTTTTGGTAAGCATTCAATATGAATTTTGTTCCAAGTGTTTTAGTGAAAAAGACAACAGTCTAGGTAATTTGGAATTGGTGTCTGCTAATTCCGGGAGGTGGAGTCTGACCGGTTGGTGGTTGGCTCTGTATGTATCAATTATGTTTGGCCGAGTTTAAACTTCTGGGGCCAGAGTATTGCATTCCTCCAGTTTTTATTTTTATTCTCTGTGTGATGATGAAGTTGTATGCAAATGTTGATCATTGTCACCTGGATAGGTGAGGGACACGCTTGGTTAACCAGTGTACCATCAGTATGCAGGGTATGTGAGATTTACCGCTATTCATTCTATAAACCACGCGGTAGGTGTTTATAATCTTTTGAACCATCTGCCTATTTCTTAATTTTAATTGGTAAATGACGACCTTCCGATATCTGTTGGAGCTTCTATGCCACCCCGCGTGTTTATTCGTTCTTTTAATTGGTGACTCTGTTTTCTTACCACCGTCTCAAGTTTCGAGTCATTTCGCATACAATTATAAAATCTCACCTTTGTGAAAAAGTGAAAATCAGCTGTTCACCAGGGACGGCCAATTTCGAAACTGGCAGGCAGACCGCAGAAAGGTGTCAGTTATCGGTCATCTACCCCACAAAGGACTCTCTCGCCACCCCGCTCCACACCATCGAAACCCCAGTAATACACGTCAGCAAATCTATTATAAATGTGACGGACAGGTATTAATTATAGGCGTCTTGATAATAGTTCTTAATATATAAAACGGGTATGTGACAGGTAAACTTTGAGATTCTATTAATATTTCTCCGTTCGCGCTTTCCTGATGAAACTGTCTGCACTATAGAGGAGGAATATGCAGCCGATTTATTTGCTACAAAGATAAGTGCTTGACGACAGGCTGCCTTCACAGACTATTACATGTTTTAAAGATGGAGGTTAAGAGACCCGCCTGGGCCGAGCTCAAAGTGCGTGTTTCAGATTTTGACCTACATTATACACTACACGTCTAGGAAAGCGCTTCCTCGTCATCCCCATGCTGCCATTCCACTAAGAGATAACAAATGGTAAAGTAATAACCAAACGTCTGGGGTTTATATTTTTACATGCTTTTATATTTATAGAAACTAGATAAATTAGAGACAAATATGAAAAGCAGCAATGAATTCATACGGCTAATGAAATGGACAGAAAAGTTTTCCTTACCTTGTCAGTTGAAGAGGACCGTCAATAATAAAACGGCCAACAGTGAATTAACAAAGAAGAGTTTATGATGAAAATGTTAAACAGAGCAGCTTCTGACTTGCGCAAATCTTTTTTTACCATCATTTAATATTTGCTAAATTTGGAGAAAAAAACCTTTGCCTATTCAGTAGACCGTTCCGTTGATTATCTACAAAGTAGAACTATTTCTTTTAATAATTCGTGTGTTTGTTTCATATGGACATCCATTAGATGATGAAGAGAAAAGACAAATCTATAATGAAAAAAATTAAAAGCAGAAAAAGATATTAAGTTATTTAGAGAGGAAAAACATAATATTTATACAATTAATTTCCCTAAACTTACATCATCTCTTTTTGATGACGTTCGCTCTGATAGATGATTAGATATCAACTCTGCCTCGTGGACAGTTCAGCTTTCTTTGGCCTAGTAACAACTTTGGCGAAACAAGTAAAACTTCTAATGGAACTTGCTTTTGTTTGTTGTAAAATTTGCAAACAAAATGATCTTATGATTTTTACTTTACGTCTTCTGTTACTGGTGTTTCTGTTTTATTCTTTAATGAAACACCACAGTACATATTGATTCTCCTACTTGTCTTTTAAACTCTGCAGGCACCTTTAATAGTTGACAACAACAGAACACATGTAGATTCTGCAGATTATTTAGCTGAATTTACTTTACAGCAGATAGAATGAAAAATTCATTAGATTATCTAAAATAAGAACTTCTGTTATGTGGAAGTTTAACTAGAGTGAATTATAACATAACTTTTAATATTCTCTTCAATAAAAGTACCTTTGTTTTGTTTCACTTTTAATCTTTCCATATAACAAAAACTTTATTTTAATATACAGTTCGACTATTTAACAAGACGGTGATACTGCACAAAATACATTATGTTCAGTAACAATTCTAAATGGAGCAAAGATATCGACCTTGACCTAAGGCATAAAAGAACTATTAAAGGTCCAGTAAAAGATTTATGTCGATCATCACAATTTAGATTTTAAAGTATAAAGCAACCGTAGTTTATGCAAGATGTTGTTTCTACCCTCATATCCAAATTAGATACTCGAAAGATTCAATTTACCTTTAGAATCTGCCAAAGCTGCTGATGAAAACGTTTATACAGAAGAATTTCAAATAATGATCAATTTTATTAATAGAATTTTGGAGATAATATTAATTCCTTAAACATTATAAATGGTATAGTCATTATAGTAGAGAAGAACAATAAAGTGAGGATTTAATGACATCTAAAAACTCTTATCGTTTTCTCTCATCATCATCACAAACTACAAAGACGATAGTAGATTTTTATCCAACACGAATTTTTATTTAAAAAAGGACCTAACTGCTCTTTCAGCTTGACACGTATTATTCTTTTTCATTTCTTTAAAATAAAAATGATAATATTTTAATTATAGTGTTATCACCATTAAAGCTAATACTGCTACTTCGAAATCAATTGTTGTTATTCGTTCTAACTATAGAATTGGTTTCCCTGCTCATAATAGTTTCAGAACTCTATCCGTATTTAACTTCATGACTTTATCTTGTGTTCTTGCCTATTGATAATCCGGTGAATATTTTATGCATTATAGTAAAACCCCGATTTAACCAGACAAAAGTTGTTGTCAGATATGGCCAATATATAAGATCGTATGTAAACGTCCGGATTTAACGGACTTCCGGGATTAAAAGACACCTCCCCCTCTATTAGTCCGTTAAATCGAGGCCTTACTGTAATTCCATTCTTATATACTGTGATTGATAAATGAATCATATCTATCAAACGTTATGCTGATTATTTGCAGTTCGTATCAAGCATCCACCATGGAAACATGGATTAGTTATCCACCAGAATAAAATAAGTCACTGGGATGGAATTAGTGTCGGAGTAAAGACACGAATAAAGTAGCTGCAGATATTAGTAGAGGATATAAAAAAGATGAGATTACATATTAAATAGACCATTAAATTCGCAGAAGTATCTTTACTGTTTGAATTCTTCTGATTCACAAATTTTATTTTAGTGAGGACATGAAAATTGCTTCATGAAATAAAGAATCAAATTGTTTAGATACCAAGAGGAGATCGTTCAGCCATCTTTAAAGCAAACAGCGTAGCGGCGAAAAATTGACTTAAATCTGTCTTATTTATACTTCACACCGGTTGTCTGAGGTACACAAGTAAAAGTTTAAATGTTTGAACCTAAAATATTAGTTATGCTAATAAAACCTCTTATTCGGTTGAAGCCTCTTAAGCACTAATATTGACTGTGGGTTTTACTATCCAGTACTCGAGTGTCATCTGTTTAGTTTAAAGAACTTTATTCACTGAAAGGACAAAAACTAGATTGCTTGATGTGGTGCTCATAGATGCTTTTAATGAAAACTGTCCTGCAAAAAGATAGGTTTTTGTAGTTGTTTTAACTAATAGAAAGATACGGGTACAATCAGGTGGTGATAAATTGAACGATATTTTCTTATATTTTGTAAAATAAAAATGTGTGCTGAATGAGTTGAGCAGAATATTTTTGATAGAATTTCGATAGGCGAACATCAAAAGTAAAAGATGATGAACATTCGGGAAAGCTATTTGGAGATTGAACAAAGATCCCATACACACATATGCAACCTAACACACACACCCCACTTTCGCATGACACACACACAAAAAAGATCACTTACGTCACGATTTTCCTTATATTCGTATAATGTTGAGATAAAATATAGAGTAGAAAAATAAAGGTATTTTTTTAAAAGGCAGCATGTCACAAGTGATACATATCAAGAGGCTTTCTACCTGTACCTATAACATATTTTAGGATTTTAGGGAGTGTACTTCCTAATCTATTTTATGGCAGTAATTTTAATCAAAGAACATTTACCAAACATTGTAGATAATGTCATGACATCACTCTGAGCAAGAAGTGTCTATAAATTTAACCAAAGTTTTAATAAATACATACAAAGGCTCGCTATTAAATGTTATTTCAAATCTTGAAGATATTGTATCAAGTATACTAAATGCTAGAAAACTTATTTTCCATCTGTAGACGCGCCATATCACTTATTTTCTTGGAGGACTGGCTCACGTCTTTGTACAGAACCTGCTGATAAATGTCTGTAACTTAATCATGGTAGTGGCTCATATGTATAGAAGCGGTGAATGTTGTACGTGAGGTTTAGTTCACAATACAACAAAAAAATAAGTTTTACAAATGTTGTCTGCAAGAGTGGAAAGAAATAGACTGGATTTGTTGGACCGAATACAAAATCAAGAGATATTCCAATAATTGGTGCTATAATTTAGTTATTAAATTGACGGACGTAAGACTCATCCGTTCATCCATTCCACAAAATTATACAAAATGACTCAGTACTTAGTTAATTCAGACAATAAAGTGTTTGAGCCGTTGCTTCCCGACATCTCGTCGGTGCTCGACAATACTGAACTTCACCAAATTAACCTGGCCATAGAATGAAATCGCATCCCTTTTCTGTTTTATAAACCATAATCTTCTGGATACAGAAGCAGCATTGCAGAGTAGTCGGCAGAATTGGTGGTGCTGTACGGGGCAGCAATAGAGATAAATGTACATTGATTCAGATAATTATGAGGAAATCTTTGAAATATTTTAAATGACTTTACCAAATATACATTTGAGCAACAAAACGTGATCTTGATCTTCATATCTTTTTTTCAGTTTCACCTCATGATACCCACTGGTCTAGTAAGGTATACAGGTAATAAAATTGTTTATTACATAGATTTTCTTGGTCTGCCAGGAAATTTTCCTTTTAACACTATTTTGTATCGCTAATATAAAATTATAAAAAGAATCAGTATCATTTGTGGTCATTTTGTTTAAAAATGTTTAATAAATTTGCTAAACGAATAATAAAACAAACAACAAATATTTGAAAAACATTCCAGTTCTATTAAGTTAATAAATTAAAAGTGACAGATAGAATATAACATCTAGATTAAGCAGATAATATATTTATTTCAACTTCTAACGTGGATACTATTAATAGACCTTATGTAGATAATGAGCTAAATAGCATTCGTTTTACGGTTAATATAAATTCTGATAAAATTAATAATTTATATATAACAACTCAGACATATATTTATGATAAATTTACAAATTTTGCTGAAAATTAACATCCGAAAATACGAATCTAAACAGGAAAGAACTAAATATTTATCTGCAAGACGAGGTAACTGAATCAGAAGCTGCAACTGAAGTTTATAATGATGATGAATTTCTTAACCAACCAGCTGCAGGTACAAAATATTACAAACTGATGGTTCTATTGGTATGACAGTTAATATAGAACTGAACTATAAATATATCACAAATGTAAGATGAACATCTAGTGATATAAATTATAATTATTGGGCACAAATAAAGGTATTTTGACCGTTTAAGAATAAAAAGTTTGTCTTTCGAGAGTTTTGTAACGTATCGTATTTGTAGTAGTCCATACCACTTGGTTCAAACCAACTTTCTGCTAGAATAGAGGTGCTGACTTTATTCAGAATGTAAACCAGAAATATTTATTACAGTAAAAAATAATCTTTAGTTAATTTATTAGTCGCTGGTGGGAATAAATAATTCTCACGTGACACGTAGAAGCAAAGATCATGCAAATGACAGAGTGAGTGCTTATGAAAATTCTTAATTTAGGAATGATACAATTTATATGTAAATTTTACGTTCAAAATAGTTAGTGATGCAGTTGGTTTTTTTAAAATTATAGAAAATATTTGCTAGTTTAAAATAGAAATTATAAAATAATAAACGTAGAGTGATGAAGTTAGCTGGGTACGAAATTTGTTTGGCTACTCCAAGAAATCTCACCGATGGTCGATGATACTGGAATCACGAGACTGACCTGACCAAATACAGACTCGACAGATGGTATCGTTGTAAGTCTGAACCAAGCCATCTGCATCCGGATGGAAAAGCTGAAAGACATGCGGAGTAGTCAGTCACAAGACCTGGGTAATCATGGAATGGTTTACGTGCCATATTTTTTTCTGCTCGGAAGACCTCGTGATTTTACAAAAGGGCGAGTGATTGATGCCCTCATATCACGTGTGTAGTGATACAGTACATTACTCATCCATTGTAATTATGTCTATTTTTTCAGTAGACCTCTTCTTGTCGTTCGTTAGCGGGAGAAATGTCAAAGACTTTCTCATTTAATCGGTCGACATCTACAGAATTCTTCGAACCTTCTACACCGAGCTGACTGAAGAGAGGAAAGCTGTTCCAGAAATGGCTTCATGACTTTTTCTCTCAAAATGGTAACCACCTTTCTATTTATCCAACATTTGTCATCTGCCAAACAGTAGAACTAATAAACGGGATCGGATATCCATCGGTAGTGCAAAGTTAAATTAATGTTAAATATAAGCTCATTTGTTGAGGATACAATCAAATAACCAGGAATCCGGGAGAGAACTTTGTTTTATTATCATTTCCTCGAGCTCTGGTTGATAGCACAATCACATCTCTGTTTAGCAATTAACCAGTGAGATAGATTTTATATCGCCGTCTCATTGAGATTTTCTCTACGTTCATGTGAGAATTCCCTCTGTCCTGACCTCCCGCGATTTCATTTCTTTTAGACTTTCAAACAAAAGAATTTCTTATCAAACGCACATCCTGTGCGGCTACGTTTTCAGAAATGATGTTTCACTGCGCTCTCTCTCACCTCTGTTGACTGCGAAAGGTCATCAAGACAATTTTGACGGTTTAGATCGAATGCTGGGACCATCGGAATCTTCGATTTACGATGACACTGTTGGAGGCTTGACAGCTCGATCAGTCGCAGCAGTACTGTAGCCATCACGATGGTGTATCTGTTACAGGACTAAGAGAAACGTCCTGGTCGCAGGCAGCCTCTCCCTGGACTTGTTCCCATTTTGACAGCTTTGTTGCAAATCTCGGGTAGATTTTAACTGAATCACAGACGCTAATTTAAGGAAAGAACAAGATTAATAAACAGGTGCTTTGGATAAATTTGCATACAAGTTTCTGTTGACATTCGTATAGTCAGTAGCAGTTTTTCAAGTGTATCCAGAGAAAGGGAAACGATAACATTTAAAAGGTCGTCCTAACCAAGTCAGAGTGACTGTCGATAGTGGGAGCCATGAGTACTGATATGTAAAATAACCATTATTGCATCAAAACCTAAATAAGTGTACATTATTTCTGCAATTCCTTTACTTTGTCTGCACCTGACGTCCTGATAGATGAATCGAGCTTCATCATAATGTTTCGACTATTCTGTAAAGTAAAGTGATTATGTGCCCTTTATCACGACACTAACCGTTGTATAGTACTCCCCTAGCGGGCTATACAATAAGGAGATGGATGCTCTATCCGTGTTCCCGTCACAGCAACAATCTCAAATAAAGTATACAGACAAAAAGCCCATCAAAAGGGATGATAATGTCATCATTCTCAGTGCCTGCATACAGTTTATCATAATCATAGGAGAAAGTGCCTTAAATTAATTATATCGTTTCACTAAATGTTAAATGAACTCCGACGTTGAAGTCAGTCGTGTGGGTAACGCTGTGCGGGCTCGTGTAGAGTTTTTATCCAAACATAACAAGGACTGATTCAGTAAAGAATTTCTGCTTAGTCGCTGCTGCTTCTCGCTGGAAGATCTGAACGCAGGGATATCTCCTCGTTCGAATGGCGACTGGTTCTTGAAACGGAACATCGCACCGGAAGTAATTTTCTATTATGCACATACAAATATATATTCATGAAGTATGGAAACGAAATACGTATACAAAAAATACAATTCCTAACTGATATATAGAACTATATTCCTTGTTTTCTCTGGATTATTTTCCGGAAATAAAATAAAGTTTTAAAACTAGAAGGATATGAAAGGTCTGTAGGACGCTAAAAGTAAGATTCAAATATTTGTTCCTCCAAATGAGAGATCTTTCTGTAGAATTCTGCAGAGATTTGTTTATCATTGATCAATTATTTAAATCTATTTACCTTCTAGTACAGGTTACATCATTCATACAAAAATTCGTGTTGTCATTTTTCTTTCTGTGGTTCCCTTGTGACTTTACTCCGTGACCCTCAGGTCTGCCCGTGCCGACCATTTTTGAACATGGATAGCAGCTGTGTGCGGAGCATCGCAGAAGTGACAAATCTCCACCCAATCCCACATTAGATGATGCACTTTTGTCGTATCACCAGCTCTTCTTTATTTGTGAGAATGTAAATATTTCAACTTTTATCTTACAGTTTCGGTTCTCGTCAGATCCATTGTAAGAAAATATCACAGAACTTCTCTATATACTTAGTAAACCTGACCCATGATAACCATTTTCGCTTCTTTGTTTCCCTACCATTGCATCAGGACAATTTTCACTGACAGGGAGGTTGACCATCTTTATGTACTGGGATAACCTAACAGTAGTTTCTATTCGATGAAATGGTCGACATCAAATTTAGGTGTTCAAGCAAAGATCATCCAGATTGATCGGATGAAGATACTGATATCCGATCAAGTTCACTGAATATTTCCTCAACCACAACAATAAACTCCGCCGAATACAATGTTAACCAAGAACCAATATTCATACCAAGAATTACCAAAATAGGAAAGACACAAAGCCATCTGATTACTAATATTTCCTTTATTTTTCTGAAACAAAATTAGTTTTATTGTAATGGAATCAGTGCAGCTAATGTTAGTTGTGTACAATTCTTAAGTTTATTGAAGATTGTTTTTGAAATGGCCTGATTGTTTAAAATATATTTTTCTAGAAATGTTGATTTAAAACATTCCCCTGTGTTCATTGGTCTTGAAAAAAGAGCCATTTTAGAATATTCTGACACCAGCAACAGCAAAAATACCTTTAGCGTCGTGATTTTCTGTTGGCTTACATAAGACTTCCTTCCAGATTTTCAGGTCTATTCCGGATTCCTCCCAAGCCTTTCGCATATCATCCAGCAGAAGATAAGCCAGTCTGAAGACCATCACGCCACATTGGTAGAATGTTGCTTGAAAGCCATTTACAACAACAACCCAGCCGCCAAGTTTTACAAGGGAAACAACCCTTCGCACAATTCTCCGATAGTCTTCTATGTCGGTTGCAGCCGAATCAAGACTGAAGAGGGAAACAATACCATCAACCGGCTTAAGGATTGAAAAAGCCAAAGGAAGGTCTTGTCTGACGTCACAGAACAGAATGGCTTTTACCTTGTTTCGCATCTCTTCTTCCATCTGGCTTTTCGTCCTTCTGTAATACACACAGAGAAGAGAGAGAGAGAGAGAGAGAGAGAGAGAGGAGAGAGAGAAGATAAGGATGGACAGATATAGATTAATAATATTTTTAATTTTGTAATATTAAGGGTAATCAAGCAGTAATATAAAATATGACAGGTAAGAAAAGAGAAACTTTGCTGAACTGAATGACAACCTTTTGTGTGTAATTAATCCGTCCCTTAGCACACCTTGACAACAGTATTATAGCAATTAGCAGATACAGTTTAAATAACATTCAGGATCAATAAAGAGTAAAGGAAATTGAAACCTATGATTCTCCAGTTGAGCCACTTCGTCAAACGTGGTAGAGAAATCGTGGTCCAGAGTTCCATTCCACCATTTTGCTAGAACCTCTCTGTTCCCCTTCACCAGGTCGCTGAAGTAGATGTCTGTAAAACACGGAGCGGCGCTGATGGCGCTGTAGACGGTCGGTCCTGTGCCCACATCCAGCAGAGTTCTTCCCCTAATATCTCCTGCAAGGTAACAAAAGTTAATAAAGTTGAAAAATTCTTTAAATTTTCCAAATCAAATAGAAGTTTCCTTTTTAAATTTAATGATATGATTCTAAATTTAACCATTATTAGTTGAATGATGAAGAAGCTTTAAGAGTTTTGATTGATTTCCTGTAGAAAACTTCAGAGAGACGTCCCATATGTAGAGTAACATTATTTCAATATTATTCTTGCTGGAATAGAAAAACCATCACACCCAGTATATTTGAAAGTAAAAATCATCTCAATCAATAAGAGAAAGCAGCATTAATTGTATATTAAAATTTGAATTGTTATTAAAAATTCAAATTGTTCTCTGTATCATCTTTATGCTTCTCATATTTTCAAATGAATGAGACATGAATTACCAAACACAAATTACCTCCTGCTAAGTTTCCCTTTACTAGGAGGTGTCTGTATATCGGAGGAGACCAGGTAATTGCAATCAAATCTTCCAACTACGGATACAGAGCCAGCTGTGGAAAATGGCTAAGCGGAATCTCTTTATTATACACTACTTTTCAACTGGAAGACAGAGGGCAAGGAATAATTCATCATAGTCAGTCTGTGCGAAATAAATCCATGCTGTGGAAGGTCGCCATAAAGACTAGGTAATGGATGGGATTCGACCACGAGTTCTTAGCTACAGCGGTGTTTGATTTTTAAAATTTAATCAAATGATGATATTAATTTTTATCCATTCACCTTCATTAATAAGATTAACCGCTAATCATGGATGATCTACACAAATGACACCTTAAAAAGGTTTTCATATTTAGATAATTAAAGAAGTTGTGTTTCACAGTTAAGAATTGTCGACATTTACTAACTTCAGTCTCTTTGACTGAAGAGCATCTAATCAGCTGCAACGATGTCATTTTTAAATTTAATTTTTAAAATAATTTACTCGATACATCACAGGAATCTCAATTTTCTTTTACTAATGATAATGGTAATATGAATTTGAATTTAAACAGATCACTGCTGTATTTATTTTGATTCCTCCATAAATGAGCTGGAGTCAGGTTTCTTATGTTTCTGGAGACAGATGGAATACCAAGGAACCACAACAAACTCCAGACTGTGGAAACTACAGGTGACCATTTTATTATCACAGAGAAATGTTGAGGAAAAAATCTGGTGATTCACGTAACTTTTAATTTCTTGCGCCAAATGATTTCTGCTGTAAATGATAAGGTCAAAGCACAAAAATCTTACCGCTAGAGAATATCTCATGAAGCCATTTTAGAGCAGTTTTGCATTGGTAAACCAGGTGGGTGTGGAAGGTTTGGAGATAAGAGTAGGAGTCAAAGTCTTTCTCGTAATCAGTCGACATTTCTGTGGCTATGGAAAACAAGTGGAGTTCTACTGATAAGTAAACAGAATCACCATGAATAAGCAGTCTGTTTTTTTTATACCACGACAGATATTTCAAGGCACTAAAAGACGTTTTTAAAATTATTTCCTGATTCCCAAATGTACCTATCAAACCTACAGCAACCATAGAAAATTCTTTTGTATCATTTGTTTTCTGATAACGAAATTGTCCATAGCGACGCAGTGTGAATAAATTCTGAGGATACAAACAAACAGATGCCTGTAACCATGAAGAGCAGCTTTGAGAAAATTTGTATTCTCAAAAACTGTTGTTTCATATCATTAAGTTAATTAAGCAGGTTTGTATAATCGCCATTGTTGGAAGATGTAGGCAGTTAGAGGACCTTAGATATAGTGACGTAATATATGTATTTCTCAGAATGAAATGGATCCTTTTCCATAGAAGAGATCATTTACACTGAATTTGTGTTTTCGTTTTTATGTTGTCCATCTCACTGTAGTTCATCGACCTCCTTCCCTGCCAATGTTGACCATTTATTCGCTGCGATGGTCATAAAGCGAGATCCAGGATTGAGGTCAATGGGTACCTCTTAATTACTCTTGTGCTGTAACATCGTCACCAATTTTGTCGTGGCCTTGACCTTCTGAGCAGCACAGGGATGAGACAACATAAGCCAATGGTGACATAGTATGCTCAGGTGTGTGATAGGCAAGACTTTTTTATTTTGATAATCCAGTTGATAAAATAATAATCGTTGCGTGTTTGTTGTCTATAAATTCAATGTCTACTTTTAAAACAGGAAGTAAATAATAATAATCCTCCAGATAGCACCTTACACAATATTCTTATCACTTCAAATCTCACCTCATAAACAAATGGAATTCTAATGATTTCATAATGTTCATCATCTCGAGCTTCGTTAGGAAGAACTGGACTGATGGTTGTTTCCATGTTTATCTTCTTTGTTTGTCCTTATTTTATTATACTGCAGAACTGTATAGAATAATGTGTAAACCTAGCCATTGTGGCTGATTCCTCTACAAATTGTCTTTCTGCAGCTTGGTGCAAATTGCATTGTTCAGGAATACAACGACCCCCATCTGTCGGACCTGTATTCGTCCATGATTGCTTTACACAATACGAATGCAACTTCAATCTAGTGCCAGCTGAATCATGTGATCTCCTTACCATCGATCGCCGGCGAGTTGATCTTCCAACAACGACAAAAACCTCGTACGTAGCTGGCTTTTAGGGAATATGGAAGTATGGGATGAAATAATACGAGATGCTTTTAAAAATGTTCATAGAATCGAGGCTATGTAATAGAGCTGCCATTTCATTCAAAGGTGTTGATCATAACTTTTATTAATACCAATGTTTTACTTTTGTTTAGCCGGTTTGCAACACCTTTATATGCTACAGTTAACGACCATATTTTACCATGGTCTTTGTAAACTGGCGAAAGTCTCGCAATTCACTTTCAGTCTTGGACCAGTTATTTTCTTGCAGGATGATGAGTCTTAGATTCATAATAGCTTTCATTTCGAATCAAAAGTTCAGATTCTTCAATAAAGAAAGAAATCTTCCTGGTGTTTCTCGCTTATTCGGATATATTTAATTTATTATAAAATTTAAAATTTATGTCCTTAAATATCTATTTTCTCACATTCTAAACTGAATTTCAGTTTTAAAAAACGATTCCACTCGAATTGTCAGCAAATAAGTCGACTTTGAAGAAACCAATAGGTAATCTCAGACAATGCTTGTGCATTTTGAATTTAAAATTGTGTGAATAACTTTTCACAATTTTTAATTACCAACCCCTCATCCAAGATTTTGCATTTATTAGAAAAAAATTTTTAAAAATAAAACCAAATTAATCGAAATAATGAACATTTTAAATAATTTGCACCCAGTAATCCAGTGTGTGTATCATGATCTACTAAGTTTAGACATGAAAGAAAATCTTCATTACGTTTACTGGGAATAGTATCTCCCTTAAATGTCTCAGTCTTCTATCATATTTTCCTATATCGATGTCTCATAATGGAATTTACATTTATCAATTTTAAAACAGCATCAATTATTGAGGTATTTAAAATTTAATTGGCGAATTAGATATCTGATCTTGATTTTTGTCTGTCATATTTTATCGGTAATATTTTCTGTCCCACCTGTACAACTCTCGCCCCCTTTTACATATAAACCATAACCGATATCAGGATGCAAACCTTTATCCTTGGGTTTTGTCCAGCAGCGGGAGCCAGTCCCAAAAATCGACTATTTATTTCCCCAGTGGAGTGTGTACATACAACGACAACAACAACAACAACAAAATTACGTATTGGATACAAGATTTGGTATTTTATCGTCTACAGGCTTCCGTCAGGAAAATGGAAAACGGGGCAACACGAGTTCTCTCCCTTGTTTCCACTTTAGGAATAATGCGGTGAGCATTTGCAGTAGAAATATCTCAGAACTGGCCGACAACTAAGACAACTTTATATGCAGGACTCAATAATGAAATAGTTTCCCTCCAAACCTGAATCCAGCCGGAATTTACTGAATGGATTTCCCACTTTTCATGTCTGTCCATGATTCTTTCTCATTCCTAATCAACGAAAATGTAACCTTAAACCCAGGTAGACGGGATCTGTCCTGACGTAGATCGGTGATAACCGAGTCGCACCTGCTGCTGTTCGGACGGCTTTCCTCCTCTCTTAGACGGGCCGCCCTCCCATCCGTACCCTCAGTCTTCTGGACAGTGGCGCCCCACCCCATGACAGCTACAATGACGTCATGTAGACCACCTAGTGTTCTGTCTGGCGTAGGATCATCGCAATCTATGCTTCAGCGTGACCTTAATGGTCTCCAGAAGGTTTGCTGCTTGATAGGTGAAATGTCTATTTGTATGATTTCATTGAGATTTTCTGTTGTTTTTTATTTATCTCAGTCTATTAGAACAAAACAGCTCCAAGACACCTGAGCGAGTTCACCACCCACAAAGGAGGAATCCAGCCCGGTCCGTCTCCAATGACAGGTGACATCAGGCACCCGCTCCACGACTCTGTGGTCGTTCTCAGTATGAACGTAGCCACAGGGTAAGTATCACATGTTTAGTGTCATCAGAAATCTTCTGTAGGTTCTGACTTTCTCAGGCGTTTAATCCAGAATAAAATAAATAGGATCTTACTGTTATTAATACCTATGACGGGCACACATACAAAAACTCGTATACACACACTCTCTCTCACACATACACACTCACACGCACACACTCACAAGCACACACATGCACACACACACACTCACACGCACACACACATGCACACACACATGCACACACTCACACACACAGTGACACATACACAGTCACTCACTCACACACAAACCGCTAATATTTCCTTTAAGCCACATTTACTTTCATTTTACCTTTATTACAGGACGGAGAATTTGCCTGTTTTAGCCAAAGTCTGTCAGCGTTCATTTAAATTGCTGCATAATTATTCTAATTTACAGTACAACAGGTTACTAATTTTACACCTGAGATAGGTTTTGTTTTAACTATTTATTTCTATTCGGTTAAATATTTTAAAATTCACCCATTTAACACCAGGAGATTTACCCCATCATGTCCTCTCTCACCTGACCCAGTCTCTATTTACTGCTCTCTCATTTATTCCATTTCTTCTGTAATCCGACTTTTTCTGTCAACTTAAAGATCAAAAGTAGAAACAAGAGGTTTTCGGTCAGTTAGATTCACGGTGAAAAGGAAATCGTCGAATTCACGACACCTTAAATAGAAATTATTGAAAGTCACCTCGTCAATATGTGATAGCGGATCGATGGTTATATAATCACGGAATATGAACGAGGAGAAATACCACACGTCACCAATCCACTCCAGCTAGCGACCTCTGACCGCCTTCTTGCGGCGAATGTAAGGGAGAGAACTCAGTCATTCCACCTGTTCCTCAAGTATAAAATATCCACCGAGTTTTAGACGAGAACTATATTCTAAAATTTCTCTACTAAATGATCCGTGAAGCAAGCAAAATTCCACAGCAGCTCCGTATCAGAAGAGGAGCAGAGAGGACGAGTCACGTGACTTTTGTATGAATTTACTTTATAGTCTTTTGTTACTTCCTGCTGAAGACAAAGAGAGAAAAACATTTGATGAAGGAAGGAAAACTCGATTATTCCTCACCTATTAAATTCCGTAGATGATATCTTCTCTATTTCCATTTTCTGATATCTCTATATATTCAGTGTATACGTATATTCGCTTACTCCTCGATCCGTGCTGCTGATACTGCGCCTCTTCTTCCCTAACTGACGTAACTAAGCGATGATCAGCTGTGGATGGTCGGGATGAATGGATCTCTTACAATGACTGAGAGCCATCAACTTACTTTTGTATTGAAAATTCTTTTGTGTTGTTTCATATTGAAGGACAACAGTTATTAATGATGCATTAAAAGGAAATAGAATTTTTATTGTTGAATCTAGAAAATTTGGCTGTAGGTATTTTTTATTTTGTAAACTATGGTTAAATATCCGATAATATATCGTATCGATAAACATACAATTACAATAATAACGGAGTAAGGGAGGTATTTCATTAAAGTCAACATAAATCAATCTGTGTGTGAGCTGCCAAGGAAAACAACACAACTCCAGTCTGTAGCTTTGATGGCTGCAATAGATTACATTATCCGTGATCTCATCGATCCGATACTTTGAGGTTGAAGTTGTCTGTTCTCGGTCTAGAACGTTTTTATTAAATAGATCATTTACATGACAAATAAATGACTCCTTCCCTCCATCATCTCCTTTATATTTTAAAGGATCTGTCATAGGAAACCAAAATTACCGACGTAAATTCTTTCAAAATCACTTAGATTTCTCTTCAAACCAGATTTACAGAACAGGTAAGAGAACGACGGAATAACTTCCATAGACCCGGGCTCTCAAGGATACTACACCTGTCAGTTCAGCGCCTCCTTCATCCGTCTTTGATTGAGAACTTCCACAATCTGCCGTAGACCACGTGGTTAACATCAATAAACAGCCGGATGTCGACACTGGCATTTCGGTCACTTCCATCTATAAAAACTATGGAAACAATATCTCCAGTGATTCCTTCTTTGTGTCTGATGAATCTCACATTTTATGATTCGTGCCGACGAGAAATCTGGGATACATCGATATTTGATATCTTTAGCCTTTATTAGCCCCACTAAGTTAGTGACCTTTGACCTGATCTGTGTTGCAGAGCTCCAGTCTGATACAAGGAGAATGTCACCGAAAGTTCAGTTGTTCCTCGTCACGCTCTCACCTACATAAACGTCCAGGTGATCATAATAATAATAACAAAAGTATACTTAGTATTTTGTAAAATTATTCCTGCCAAAAATCCTTACGAACGTTTTTCTCGTAAATGAGCTCTACGGTATTTGAAATCGCCTCGATATTTCCTACAATTATCTACCATTTTCACATTTTCAAGTCGACATAAAAAATATTATCTTCAAAATTTTTTGAATTTCTTCGTCTCTTCTGGTCCCGTGGCTGAAACAGCGCAGTGGTTATTTGTAGTAGAAGTATATCAGTACCTACAGACAATTAAACAGCTTGACAGCCAACTGTAAGTAGAATTCTCAGCGAGGTAGTGAAGGAAGGATTTACTATCTACGAGTCTTTGGTCAACCGATCAGACATCAGACAGCTGAAATCCGACCAGAGTTTATTTAATTTTAAAACAAACGGCTTTTTTAAAATATTCCGGTTCAGACGAGACCTTGAGATCTGTCCGGTCCCTCTTCCCCTGGAATTCACCGGAGAAATAAGCAGAATTTCAATTTTACTGAGTCAATAAACGCAGCGAGTTGACCTCTTCGGTACCCGAGAGTAACTCGTCACTACAGAGGTCAGGGGAATTTCATGTTTACTGAGGCCATCTGTCCATCAAATCATCTCATATCGGGAGAAGATCGATAAACAATTTAAATATTGGTAATGATATAAAGCTAATATATCGGACGCCATGCACTCTCAACTCTTTGTTACTTTCTGAATACGGATCAGTATGTTTACCTTTATCTCTTACACTTTGTTCCTTGTTATCAACCTAACAGATTCTTCTTCTTCTTTACTCTTGAGGACTTTCTCTGTTTATTGGCTTCTCGTGCTCAGGTATCGAGTCTCTGGACTACGATTCCATGTGTAATTCTATCTGTCGGCTTGGAATCACATAGGGGTGTCCCATACACCTCGATTGAAAGGTTCCAGAGTTTAATGAATTTACATATGTCCTTGGTAAAGGTTTCATATGATTAACTACCGAACCATCTCCCGATTTATGTCTATTGGATGTTCATGTTTTAATCAGTTCCACCAACTTCTCGAATTATACAAATGCCGCTCTAATTAGCTTCTTAATTTCACTATTTATTTTATTATTTACTCTGCCTCTTTAATAAATTCTTAATTAGTGCATAAATATATTATGCGTTTCTACTTTAAAACTAATCGTAAAATTGTATATTAATAAGATATCTTGAACATATCTGAAATAATGGAGACAAAGAAGAAACAAGTTTCGCTAATAATAAGAGAGTTCACACGACCTGAACCAAACTTTATCGTAAATCAACTATTTCCATTATCAGAACAATAATTAGAATTATGATTGTTACCTTTAAAATTGTAAGAAAAGATTAAAGTCAACATCATATTATTGTCTTGTATAATTTAGTGGTAAAAAAGAATCTATTGACAACTTTGAAGATTTTATCAATAATAAAACTAAGATATTTCAGGTATCGCTAATTGTTCAGTGATTTGTTCACCTTCATAAAGGAAACATTGAACTATTGGTGATGTTTAAGGATTACATTTACCTATTAAATCTTATTTGGAGAAATGATCATCAACTGCATTACTTCCATATAAACTTTATTATTAATGGCTGGTTTAGATGATGAAATTAAAATAGATTTCTCAGTTGTGTGATTTTAATTTGCAGGTAGAAACAAAGTTTTCACCGAAATACGGTTGACTCAGACTGTGAAACTTGTTATTCTAGAAGAATCTATTAGTAGATTATTAAGAATTCATTTTTATCTCATCCTTGAGTCAGTATTTTTCTGTCAATGAAAATTGATGAACGAAAGTAATTCATTTTCTGCAGCTTCCACGTTGTGATAAAGTACGTAACCGTATATTACAATGATAACTTAATTTTCAATATTTTCTTTAGTCTCTGGTTTCGATTTAGATAAAATGCCCATAAAATGAAAGTTCTTGTGTAAGTTGATCAGAATGGTTATACCTCAGATGCTATGCACTGTACAGCTAATATAGATTTCACTTGTCCCAAAACCCCGTTGGCCGTTACGGAAGCTGGAGAGGTGAGTTTACGGTATTTTACAATCTGGCAGAGGACGGTTGAAAGTCAAGGTCAATATCAGCGTCCAGAAGAGGGATGTACAGTAGTTTCCGTCTATTGTTCCACATCATCAGCACGTCTCCGATCCCATCGAGGATCGAACCCGCGACACAAGGTTTGACGAATTAACTCGTTATCCACTGCCCCAATACGCAATCTAAAAGCAGAATAACCATCTTTAAAAGCCAATTATTCTGAAGAATATACATTCTATTCTCTAATCTCTTAAATAAGCCAGCATAGTTGATAAAGAATAGCTGGTTCCAATAATCTAATCCCATCACCAAGTCCACTGACGGTAAATTTCATGATGCTGAAGGTTCCACATTACAGTTAGTAGGTAATGGTAGCCTAGAGATTTATTCCAAATGGTCTACAATAAGTTAGTTGATTGAGTATAAACCGTGCTAGCCATTATTTCGTCAAGAAACTGTTCTTTATTTCTTAATTATATTAAATTAAATACTAAAATTGTATTCCTATTAAATAATATCAGCACAAATTTCTTCTTTTCTTAATGCCCTGGCAGCCTCATTATTATTGACGTCTTCTTCCGTACAATAGAATATGGAGAGACACCTTTTCTTGTGAACGTTGATCATTTATAGTTTTTCTCTCTTATGTTTGGTCACAAACTTAATAAATTTCCATAAATAATAAGAAACTGGATATAGGAGATAGATTCATTTGGTTTTTACTTTATCTGTTATCCTTTTGTCATATGACACCTGAGATTGAGAGAAGTAGGATTAAAGAAACAGAGTCGAGGTGCACTGTCTGCTGTAGGCTGTAATTTGATAAATGTACGTTTAGCTTGTTCCAGACCGGTCTCATCGTCTTCTATTAGAAACCTGTCGATCAATCAGGTAAGAGCGGTCGACAGGTGAATTAAGCTCAAGTCATCAGAATTCTGTAAAGCGACTTTTCACAAACAAATCGTCTTCATACTGCTATTATTTAATGCTCATATTTCGTGGTGAATATTTGATGTCTGAAGATTAACATATTTCGCCTAAATTCAATATAAAAATGCTAATTTACTAAATGTACAAATGAATAATTGGCTGTCGCCCACCTGTTGGATTTATTGATGTCTACCATCCTGTGTAGATATAATTAACTCTTGAACGTCCGTGTTTGTGTTTGCGTCACGATTGTATCAACTTTGTTGGCCCTTTAGAGTAGACACCGGAGAGCAGATCATCTGCCCACTTAAAATTGTGACTTCTTGTTTTGTGGGGTGACTCGAAATATGAGACGGTGGAGAGACAGTAGAGTAACAATTAACAAGTAAACAAATTCCTGGCATGGCGCTGATGCCATTACCGAAATATCGGTGTACGTTACTCAGTAACTAAAACTACAAAGATGAGAAGGGTGGGGCTGTGGTTATATGAGATAAACAGGCTGTGGGTAGTTAACAGAGGTGAAAGCCCGGTGGCCTCGCTACTTTGACTGCTGTCTGTTCATCAGTTTCCCAGGGTAACAATGATTGACAGTGACATGGTTGGTGGGGCCACGGAGCGTATAAAATGAAGGAAAAAAGGGAAGAATTGTCTTCCTTCAGAAGATTAAATGAGGCAGGAAATAATTAACTAATATTTACAGAAAACAACCAAAGGTTAATTTTCGAGGCTGGCGATAAACAAACATCAATTCCGAACTATAAAGAGTTCGATATTTTGGTTGTTTTCCGTATAAACTTTGGCGGAAAATTCTCATCACGTGATTTACTAAAAGATAAACTTTCAGAATAATAATAATTCATCAACCGTAAACACACAAATAGATCACACAACACGGTAAAAGCAAACTCCTGGAACCCAGACTTACCAGTTCTTCTTCAGGTCGTTTTATCACGAAATCTGCTCGTTTGGCCGAAGATCATGGATTCACTCTCTTTGACTCCCCAAATTATATAGATTTCTCAGAGTAAGAAAAAGGGGCGGAGTTAACTAACGACGGGACTTCGTCAGCCAATCAGTCACCAGACGAACGTCAGCTGACCGGATGTTGGCGAAGAGAAGAGAACTGGAAATGAGGCGCCGACCTGCACGATGACCTAAATGGCGTCTGGCCCCCCGGGCTACCTTCCCTCATCATCCACTATAACGGGAGCCTTAGGCTCTCAAACAGGGGAGATAACGAGAATAACCTCAATCAACGCCTCTCAACAAGAACCATTTCAAAGGTAGACGGAGGGAGGTCGTGTCTCCTCCATCCATTTACAAATAAAAGATTTAAAAAACAAAAACAAAACAAAAACAGAACAAAAACAGAACAAAAACAGAACCCACCCTCATCCTCCCTCTCCGGTTGGATTTAATAAAAATAAAAAATCGTCTACTCTTCCTCACCCCTTATAGCGTCTTAAGGACAAATAGCTGAGGCGGCCGATCGTGGAACCGACCCAGCTCCCACCACACACTTGCAACTTCACAAACACACCCCAACAATTGCACCACACCCCCCAAAAAAGATCTCGTAATTTCAGATTTAATTTTTTTACCAAATATTTACTGGAATTATCCGACGGTAATGTCGGTGCTCTGAGAGGGAGATCTAGAAGTCTTTGAGAATTAGTATGACTGTAGGCACGTGCCGTTAGTCGCCACGTCTGCACTCACCCTCAAGATTGTTTTTCTAAACTCAAAAGGAAAAATATATCAGCCAATGGGAAGGGCCAGTTTAGGTGTCAACTTGAGAGATTGGTGGAACAATCGAAACTATTTCCAGTGAAAGGACCAACACAAATTCAAAGGTTGGTCAGTTGCCATGTTTACCCTTAGCTCATCGCTAAGCTGTATAGTTAAATATTGAGTTGAGGCTTGAGTTATTTACGATTGATGACTGGAACTGAGTTTAGAAATAATTAACGATGACATGGTACCGACTGTGTTCATCCAGCTGTCAGATTTGTATTTGGAATTGTCATGGTTTTCTATTCCATTTTGCATGAAAGACAAGATATCTGAATTCTAGTTAAAATATCATTTCTCGAAAACATCACATCTACTGTGCCAACAGGGAACTATGAGAACCGCTGCCATTTGTCTTCAGTGGGATGAACTGTCTGCTACATCACTCATTAAAAAATATCGTGGAGGAAAAATCCAAACATTCCTCGCATTTGTAGGCCATCAGCCGGTTGTAAATCTACAATCGTCGTCGTTCCTCTGGCCAAAAATAATTCAATTAAATGTTATTTATTACAGTTTCCGAGGATACCCTCGAGTGACCGGCAGAAATCAGCTGAAAGGAAAATTGTTCTCTAGGAATAATTAAACTCTCCACTTGTGCCGTCGATCAGCCACAGCTCGGCGCTGTCCGTCATCAGTGGCACCCAGTCTTTCTACTGTTCGTTTGTGTTGTGCAGAAGTCGGATTCGTTTACTTCTCTCTCGGGACGAATGAACAGATGGAGCTCCGCGGATGTACTTTCTCGAGCTAAAAGATGCTTTCACAGAGAGAGGAGAGATTAAGGATTGAAGTGATGGTGGCATCACTGAATCTCCAGATGAGCGAGCGGTGAAATATCCGAGAACGATCTCCAGGATCCCGTTTACAGGACCCTGTTTTCCGCAGTGATTTGCCATCATCTGTTCTTATTTTCCTTTCTTGTTTAACAGCGAAGTTATAAAAATACGGAAATATGAGGAGCAGTCGAGTAACAAACCACCTACCGATCGGACGAGAGAGTTTGATACGATCTTTCTGTTACCTGATTTGTCCGTTTGGATAAATCATCACCCGCGTGGGTTCGATCCCATCAGACAGAATCCGACTGCTGAAGCTGTTTGTCTGTCGTCGCGTTTTGTTGGCTGAACTGCGGAATCTATAATCACCGAATAAATAACTAGAAGAAATTCAGGTCGATATCGAGACAACAGAGAAGAATGTTCCGAGGCTGGAAACCTCATGGAGGAGCTTCCCTTCTTCCCGTCCACTGTATTAAAGACGGACATTCACGGAAAGGTCACCCAGACCGACCGGATTAGACGGAGATCTCAACTACTGGTATCCAGCCCCTACACCGTGTATTTCGGCGGATCACCACCACAAGTAAACTCCATCCTCTCCAAGACTAAGAAAGAACCGATATCCATCTCACAAACGGCTCTCACAGGAACAACAGGAAACTATTTAGATAGAGACCTTTTTTATTTCTCTCAAACACAATTAGATATTTACCAAAGTAAATCAGTGCAGCCGAAGGAACTTCCATTTACATTTATATAATAAAATAGGTATTTTCAAAGTATATTTGATTTAATTATTATTTTAAAATTCACCGCTCATTAACAGTTATTACAACTGATCCATTTCAGGTTTTCCTGACCCCAGCAACAACAAAGTAGCCGGCAGCATCACAAACGTCTGAGGGCTGACGAACCTTTTCCTTCCAGATTTTCAGGTCTATTCCGGATTCCTGCCAGACTTTTCGCATGTCATCCAACAGAAGATAAGCCGTCTGGAAAACAGTTCCACCAAATTGGTAGCGAGTTTCTTCATAAGTATCCACAGCAACAACCCAGCCGCCAAGTTTCACAAGGGAAACAACTCTTCGCACAATTCTCCGGTAGTCGTCGATGTCGGTTGTGGCAGATTTCAGACATAATATCGTAACCACAGCATCGACCGGTTTGAGAACGGAAGGGGCCAAGGGATGGTCCTGTCTGACGTCACAGTACAGAACGGCTCTCACCTTCTCTCGTATCTCTTCCTCCATCTCGGCCATAGTCCTTCTGTAATATACACAGATAGATATACTGAATACTTTACGGATAATCTGTTGTTAATATTATTTATTAATTATGAAATATTAAAGGTAACCAACCTATTAATTTTGCTTTCACTGGTAGGGAAAAGGTAAAATTAGTTAATTGATAACTAGAACCTTTCGTGGGTAGTCAGTCTGTTCTTTACGACGACACAAAATCGACAGGTGTGTTAAATTTACCTGGTGGAGATAAAAGGTTACAAACGAGGTGCCGAGCCAAAATAGTAACTTGTATAAAAACCTATGATTCTCCAGTTGAGCCACTTCGTCAAACGTGGTAGAGAAATCGTGGTCCAGAGTTCCATTCCACCATTTTGCTAGAACCTCTCTGTTCTCCTTCACCAGGTCACTCAAGTAGATGTTTGTAAAACACGGAGCGGCGCTGGCGACGCTGTAGACGGTCGGTCCTGTGCCCACATCCAGCAGAGTTTCCCCGTTAATATCGCCTTTGGATAAGAAATTAACTCAGCTTAAACACCTTTTAAAATAGCCCGATCTAAGCCAATCATTAATTATAAACGACTGAAGATCATTAGTTTATTAAAGGAGAGAAATGTACTGGATTAACTCTTTCACTATTTTGAAAGAATCGATAGAAATCTGTAGAAATACCTCCCATATATAGGATAACTTTGTTGTGTTCTTACTTTGAGAGTAACAGGGACCTTTACATCTAGTATTAAAATTCTTTTAAATAATGCCAAAGAATCACGTAAAAAGAACAAGAATATAATATTTCAATCAGGAATTATTTTCAATATTTCTTCTTTTTAAAAAATACTTCGAAATACATTTGGCTAAATATATAATACAAAATGATTTCCAGCGGAATGTTCGGGGTTGGGTCGCAGTGGCTCTCAGAAAATGTACTCAGACCTCCCATCAACGGAAGAAGGGAGACCAGCAGCAGGTGGCTACACAGAAAATCTTTACTACCTTGTTTGAAGGTGGATGGGAATTGAGAGATCGAAAGAAACCGGAGTAAAAGTGTCGATACAGGAGTGTGAGATTATACAATGACGTAAGAGGCCAATAAACCTTTACGGATACCAACAAGGTTCCAGTGAGAGACTTCATATCCGCCTCCATTATTTATGCAAATATAAAATTTCAAGAAAGCTCATTGTCCTCTGTAAACAGGAACCCCCTATATTTGAAGAACAGTCAGAATACTTTCTATTTTGTGAGCCGATATGGATGCTGTGAGGCTCCATCAATATTCCTTACAGATTCACAGTCCCTTAGTGAACGATGGGGCCAAGTCAAAGTCCATTTACTTATTCTGTTAAGCGGTTCCTCAGCTCCAAGTTTAAGTTTATGAATCTTTTTCCCATGATGACAATAATTTGTATCATTGACAGTAAAACATAAAGTGAACTTCGCTAACCATAATCTCCTTCAATAAAGTCTCATTTTTGTCTAAAAGATAATGTGCATCAGATAGGAAATTATTTGAGTAAAAAGAATAAAACGGTGGTGAGATCTGATCTGATGGAATTCTCCCACGAATAGGAGAAAGCTTAGACCGGTCTCTGAAGAAAGAAATCTCATTTATTAAGTGTCAACCAGGAAAGAGCCTCTCTGTACGACAAAAGAGCCCCTAAAGTAATAACAGGAAGAAGAATTTTGTTTAATATTAAATTAACTTTGAACGACCGAAGGATTCCTACCAGCCGTCAAAGATTAAACTGTGAATAATGTATCGGTGACTGTCACTTGATGGAAAATTTCAAGGTTCTTACCGCTAGAGAAAATCTCATGAAGCCATTTAATTACGTCTTTCTTCACTGTAGACAGTTCCGTGAAGAATTTCTGAGAAAACAGTAGGCATCAAAGTCTTTTGCGTAATCAGTCGTCATTTCTCACGATAGAAAACAACAACAGTTCCACTGTAAAAATAACCATATTTAGAATGAACGGGTGATGTTTCTTATGTATTACCTGACCGATCTTCACAGGTGACTGACATTTTAAAAGGATTTTGGCTATAAATAAACAAACATTCAAAATTCAGAGCAATTTACCAAATACACAAAAAATGCAGTAACTCCTCAAGTGTCCAAATGATTCGGTTGATGAAAATTTTCGAGGATGAGGAAATCAGAACAATTTGGAAATGATGAGCCGCTCCAAAAGATGCAGTCTTCGATAAATAATATTTTGTAGATTACATTATAATTAGTTATGCTATTTCTTTTTTATATTATTAAGCTAATTAAGCGATCTCCAATTATTACTTAAATAAGTTGATAACCAATAATCATTCTTCAGATATCTGTTTCTATATCTGCTGATTCCACCAAATATGGTCATCCTTTCCTTCATTAACACCAAACTTTTATATTTCTCTGGCAATGTATAAATAGTAAAAATCAAAGACTAATGTTAGGAGGAAAGTGGAAAATTTTTGAGAAGGATCATGTCGGTTCCAGAGAGATCCAACAGATATTTATAGCAGAACTTTTTAACTTTCAATTGGCTAAGCATCTTGATAATAACCACAAACTGGGATATGACTGCTGTGGTTTGGGAACACGATTAGATTAATATTAGTCCCAGATAATTCACAAAAACCTGGTAAAAACACTTTTAATAAATCTGATCTTGCTCGCTATAAACCAGATTTTAGATAATAATCACAGGCATCTTTTTTCTGTTATTAGGAAAAAAAACAGAAAATATATTTAATCCATGATCATAATTACATTCGAATTTCTACTTTAAGACAAAAACTGATAAAGGTCCAGTTAACATTCCATTGAAAGGGAAAATATCCGTTGTGTTATACCGATGATTTTGTTCCTGGTACCTCTTGAAGGGTTTAGAGAGCAAGAGATAGCAAAGCACGAGACAGCGCCGTCTACCGGATGAAAAGTCGCTTAAATCTGTTAGGAAATATAATCCTATTGGGCAGCTGTTTTATCATCCAATTGCTGATGTCTAGTCCGAGGGTTTAGTTGATTTGCAGACTTTGGCTGAATAGAACAATAGATATTAATACATCGTATATATGCTGGATGGATTTTTAAAACATGCATAAAGTGTTTTCTTAAATAATAGGAAATTGAAATGTTGGATAGAAGATATGAAACATTTATTTAATTAATTAACAATTAATATGCAAAATGAATTGGTTAAAAGAGCAATTGAAATAATTTTGAAAAGCTGTATTAAGGAGCTCATTCCACCTTGCATATAATCAGCGTAAAGCTGATGTAGTTGACAGATTTAATAAATGTATAAGATTATTTGTGAAAAGCTTTACGAGGATATTAATAGTAATTGGATGAGCATTATAAGTAAGTTTAATAACAATATAACCAATAAAATATGAGTTCGCCTGTCCTGAAAGAAGAAAGTAAAACAAGAATGAAGGTAAAGTAGACATAAAGATAAATAAAGAAGGAAAGAAAAAACAATAAACTCAGACTGAAAGATCATATTTTAAAAAGAATATTTAGTTTTGACTGCAGTTTCACGAAAAATAGACAGATTGTATATTGAAAATCCTAATGATTAATAACGTTGTTCAAGAGTCATATAATGTAAAATCAATAAATGTAGGTGAAAATATTAGAAACTAATTAAGAGCGGATTATACAACAAACGAATTGAAGGTGTTACTAGTTCATAGACGACTGAATTGTACATCAGGTAAAATTACTAGAGTATCATCTCCTCCACATAACATCATCAATAGCAGTTGATAAAATTTAGTGAAAATAACTGTACACAGGTGCATCTCAAAAAATTAGAATATCGTGGAAGAGTTCAATATTTTTTGTCAGTTATTTCAGAAAGTGAAAATTGTATATATTCTAAACTCATTACATGTAAACTAAAATGTTTAAGCATTTTTTAATTTTAATTTTGATAATTACGGCCTACAGCTAAAAAAATGGAAAAAACGTATCTCAAAATATTAGAATATTCCATTTCGCGTTTGATTAAATCACTATTTATGCAGTATAAATACCATGAATGTCTCAGTCTGGTTCAGTACACAGCCACAATCATGGGGAAGACTGCTGACTTGACAGTTGTCCAGAAGTCTCTCACTGACACCCTCCACAAGGAGGGTAAGCCACAGATGGTCATTGTTGAAAGGGATGGCTGTTCGCAGAGTGCTGTATCAAAGCATATTCATGGAAAGCTGACTGGAAGGGAAAAGTGTGGTGGGAAAAGGTGCACAAGCAAGAGGGATGACCACAGCCTTGAGTGGATTGTCAAGCAAAGCCGAATAAGGAACTTGGTGGAGCTTCAAGAGGAGTGGACTGAGGCTGGGTCAGTGCATCAAGAGCCACTACGCACAGACGTGTCCAGGAAATGGGCTACAAGTGTCGCATTCCTAGTGTCAAGCCACTCCTGAACCAGAGACAACGTCAGAAGCCTCCTACCTGGGCTAAGGAGAAAAATTACTGGACCGTTGATCATTGGTCACAAAGTCCTCTTTTCAGATGAAAGTAAATTTTGCATTTCATTTGGAAATCAAGGTCCCACTCTCTGGAGGAAGAGTGGAGAGGCACAGAATCGAAGTTGCTTGAGTCATTGATCATCTGGGGTGCCATGTCATCTGCTGGTATTGGTCCACTGTTTTATCAAGTCCAAAATCAACGCAGCCGTCTACCAGGAGATTTTAGAGGACTTCATGCTTCCGTCTGCTGACAAGCTTTATGGAGATGCTGATTTCCTTTTCCAGCAGGATTTGACACCTGCCGAGTGCCAAAACTACTAGTAACTGGTTTGCTGACCATGGTATTACTGTGCTTGATTGGCCAGTCAACTCGCCTGACCTGAACCCCATAGAGAATGTATGGAGTATTGCCAAGAGGAAGAGGAAAGACACCAGACCCAACAATACAGACGAGCTGAAGGCCGCTATTAAAGCAGCTGGGCTTCCATAACACCTCAACAATGCCACAGGCTGATCGCCTCCATGCCATGCTGCATTGGTGCAGTGATTCGTGCAAAAGGAGCCCCGACCAAGTATTGAGTGCATAAAAGAACATACTTTTTAGAAGTTCGACATTTCTATATTATAAATTCCTTTTTTTTAAATTGATCTTATGAAATATTCTAATATTTCGAGATAGTGGATTTTTGATTTTCATGAACTGTAAGCTGTAATCATCAAAATTAAGACCAAAGGCTTGAAATATTTCACTTTATGTGCAATGAATCTAGAATATATGAAATTTTCACCGTTTGAATTAAATTACGGAAAAAATGAACTCTTCCACGATATTCTAATTTTTTTAGATGCACCTGTATATATATATATATATATATATGTATATGTGTTATATGTGTGTGTGTGTGTGTGTGTGTGTGTTCTGTTCGATGAAAATTGATATCTTATGTAATTTGCTTTTAATTATATAATATCGAAACAGTTTTATAGTTTAAATTGTTATTCATAAGATAATACCTTCCTATCTTCAAGTGTAAACTCACAGTAGGTAATGCTGCTTTAAATAATTTCTTGGTAAATTTCTTCTTCTGTTAATTCCCTGGTGGCCACATTATTATTGACGGTCTTCCTCAGTAGAAAAGAAAATGGGGAGACACCTTTTCTTGTGAAACTCTGATCATTTACTGTTGTTTGTCTTTATGTTTGGTGACAAACTTAAAGCGTTTCCATAAATATTTAAGAAGGTAGAAATACAATTTTGAGTCAATTGGTTATTACTTTATAATCTGGTCTCCTTTCTTCATTTGACTTCTGAAGTTGAAAGAATTAGGTTAAATTTCAAGTGTAGACGCCCACTGCATAATGAAGGTTGTATTTTGATAAATGAACGTTCAGCTTGTTTTCAGACAGATTTTAGAGACTTTATTAGAAACATATAGCTCAAGCAGGTATGAGCGGTCATCAGGTGAATTAAGGCAAGTCTTGTGAATTTCATATAGCGACCTTATATCATAAAATCGTCTTTATACAGCCAGTATATAATACACGTTTCTTGCTTAACTTGTTGAATATTTGATGTATGAAGATTAAAATATTTCATCTGTGTTTGTTGTAAAGATGCTAACTTAATATACAAATGAAGAGACGTTCGAGGAGGCTCTAAATTTGGCTGCCACCCATCTGTTAGATCTATTTATGTCAATCATCCTGAGCAGGTATAGTTAATCCTTGTTTGACACCTATATCATAGATTTTCCCAATTATATTGTACGTCCGTGTTTGTGCTTTCTTCCAGATTGTATCAACTTTGGTGCTGCTTTCGAACAGACCCCTGCGGGCAGCTGATCAACACTATTTCTTAAAAGTGTAACAAAGGTATGGTTTGGTGAGGGAGAATTTAGGCGGTGATGTGAAAGTTTCAGTAACAATTAACAAGTTAATAAATCCGAAGGAGAGAGCAGAACTACTAATGCAAAGATCGGGGAACGTATAGACCTCTACACAGTAATTAGAGTTAAATATGGGAAGGGTGGGGCAGTGGGTCCATTAGATGAACAAACTGCAGGTGTTTTACAGAGGTGAGAGCTCGGTGACCTAACTACCTAGAGTGCTATCGGTACACTCTTTATCCAGGTGCGTCTTTCTTCCTACTCTGTCAGGGTAACAATGTGTGATAGTTACATGGTATGTTGGTGATAAACAAAGAATAAATATAAAGAAAAACAGGTGAGAACACACTGCCTTCAGAGGGTTAAATAAGGCAGAAAATAATTAACATATTTAGTGCAAACTACCAACAGGTCGGCTTTCGAGGCTGGAGAAAACAGACATCAATTCCGAATTATTAAGAGTTTGATGTTTTCTTTCTTTGCTTTCACGATAGACTTTGGTACAAAATCTGATTGACTGATTTAATAAAGGCTGAACCTTGAATATAATAATAATTATTATACTATAAACACAAAATAGTCAGAAGAAAAACACGATGCAATAACCTTCTGGAACTATGACTTACCGGTTCTTCTTCACTTAGTTTCACACGAAGTTCCCGCTCTCTGGCCGATGAAGCTGGAAGCACAATTTCTGACAGTCCGCATTTAATACACCTTTCCCAGTTGGTGAAAAGGGGGCGGGCTAAAATAATGAGGAGAGTTTCTTTAACCCAATCGGACACCAGTCGAGAAACAGCTGACAGACCGATCAAGGATAACAACAAGGCACAACTTTAGTTCCTGGTATTTTACTTAGTTCACGTGGATCCTTCATTGCTTTTCCCCGAGCCTCCCTGTTTGACAGACATTTATTCCTTGTTTTATCTTCTTTTGTCAGTTTCTGGTTGTTGTTCATCTCGAGAGCAGTTTGTATTCTTTTTTCTCTAGAGGAAGAAAACAATAGTGGTGTCACTAACCAGCCGAATGATTGGGTCCATGTTCGGAGACACCACATATTAAAATGTGAGTAATAGTTCTAGTTAATTAATCCCAGGTGTCTTTACCGTGCTCCTTTTATAAGATGTTTTGCTATGATGAGAGAAGAAATATTACCCTGATAATTCGCTCGGGTGTCCCCAGAAGTCCCTATAAAAGAAAATTTTAGATTGTAACTTTTGTCCTTTTAACTTTCGAATTGGGATCGATGCTTTTCCTGCCGTATGACGCCATATGTTATTTGTTACCTGTAATAATCAGATGCACCTGGCTCCCAGTGACTCCTACTGTCCGTTTGCGTTTCGTGGGTCCCTAATTCTTATCTCTCAAGATGGCTGAACATAATAATCGCCGTCTTGTCCTTTATTTTCCAAGAGAATATTTCTTAAAAGTCTGTAGAGGAGGAAGATTAATATGATGGTGGTACAGACCCTAGGATCTTTTGAAGCTCAGTTTTTTCTCGAGTTTTGTATTAAAAAAGGCGGGAGAGGTTTTGGAAGGACCGTGGAAAAAAAGAGACAATAGGGATAAGAAACGGAAGCAAGCTAAACGCAGCCAGATGCAGATGAAGTGGAGTTTAAGGGTTTTAATCAGAAAAGTGTCTAAATCCGAGTTGATCGCTGCCTGAGGAAAACTACAAATAATGAACTTGCTAAATATCTGGTTATCGAAAACATTGGTGATTCAAATGAACTTTTAGACTATTTCCGAGGATCACAAGAGAAAACTATTTTAAATATTGTCAAAAAAGACAATTTTCATCGTCATAATGTCCTCTGCCAAGAATGTTCCGAACCTGGAGAAATCTTGAATATCTTTCATTCGACGAAACTGATGACAGCCAACTTTAGAGTTCACGGAGCAAATACCCTAAAAGATCGGTTTGAAAAGGGAGGAGCAGAATTACTGGCGTCCGACCAACATCACTGAATAATTTTAGGCATCAAGTCCATAATTTCACTGCAGAATAACAAGAAACTAATATCCTTCTCAATAATTACCCAGGTAATAGCAACTACCCAACCCGCCAAGTTTCACAAGGGAAACAACTCTTCGCACAATTCTCCGATAGTCGTCCATGTCGAACTCCGCAAATTTAAGTGAATATTCTGTAACAAAAGCATAAACCGGTTTAAGAACGGAAGGTGCCAAGGAATGGTCCTTTCTTACGTGACAGTGCCGAACGGCTCTTACTGTCTCTCGTATCAATTTTTCCATCAGGCGTCTCGTCCTTCTGTAGTCTACAGACAGAGATGTAATGAATATCTCACATAAATAAAATAATTTTATTAATGTATTTTATCGTATTAAAGGTAAGAAAGCAGCCGAATGTCTATGATACGAAAAAAATGTACTTATATTCTCTGAATAAAACCGTTCGTTAACCAGTTCACCAAATAGGAAACAAAAATCAACCTATGATTCTCCAGTTGAGCCACTTCGTCAAACGTGGTAGAGAAATCGTGGTCCAGAGTTCCATTCCACCATTTTGCTAGAACCTCTCTGTTCCCCTCGACCAGGTCGCTGAAGTAGATGTCTGTGGAACACGGAGCGGCGCTGATCGCGCTGTAGACGGTTGGTCCTGTGCCCACATCCAGCAAAGTTCTTCCGCTATCTCCTGAAGGTAACAAAATTAATGGAGCTTACAATATATAAGTAATCCCAAAGTGTAAGCCAAGTTTAATTTTAATTTAATTATATGAAATAACCTGCTTTAAAAGTCAGATGTGGAATTATATAGTTATAATTCACGAATAATTAACAAATATATTTAAATATATTAATTGATTCCTTTTAGGAGACAGCAGAAGGGGCTCCCTTGTAGGGACACATTTATTGCAATCTTATCTTTCACGTAATACAGAGCTTTCATTTTCTTTGTTTGTACAATAAAAGTACTTCTTTGACAATTATTCAGAAAACCTCAGCAAAAATACTATTTACGGATAAGTAATTATTTTCTCTGCCCGTATTTGGTTTTCCCATTAACAAATCTATTTTCATGTATGCATCACATATAAATATTCTAAGAGCGGCTCATTGTTAAGATTCAGAGAGCAGCCGCCATTTCGAAGGAGCACATCAGAAATACGTTTGCTCAGTTATTTATGATTAATTCTGGGTGGAACCTTGAGGGCCGAGATGAGACCCTTGTAAAAGGGTTGATACAGGGGAGAGCGTTAGACAGATCCGGATCGCGTCAGCACTCGAAATCAACTAATATCCTATGTATTCTTTATTCCG
Organism: Nautilus pompilius; assembly: GCA_018389105.1. Lineage (NCBI taxonomy): Eukaryota > Metazoa > Mollusca > Cephalopoda > Nautilida > Nautilidae > Nautilus > Nautilus pompilius. The sequence continues at coordinate 949 of JACATO010000886.1, read as the reverse complement.
ACCCCTTTATTTGAGCAAATATTGAATCACAAAGGATCTCATTGTTCTTTAGAGGATGATAACATCTATATTTGAACAACAGCCCAATAATTTACCTTCCGCGAAAAACGTCGGCAGCTGTAAGATTTCTTGTAAACAGAAGACAGAGTTACACAGAACGAACGATGATGGGCGACTCGTCAAAACTCATTTACCTTTTATCAATAATAAACCGCAGTGTAAATAATTAATTTATGAATCTTTACCTGACGGATGAAAATGAACTTTATGCAAAGATCGTCGGCGATGAAAGTAACATCACTTTCCTTAATCGTTTCACAAAACTTGATGGGTTTTCTGTTTGTGTATTTTAGGTGAGATGTGTTGCTGAGACAGGAATACAGACAGGGCGTCACGTTGTCATAGGGTCCGCTATATGTCACCTTATATATGTATATAGGCATATACCAACTACTATATAACTATTATTCTTAGTTGAAGGTATGTAACGATATAAACCACCGGTCATTTTTCGTATCTCTCGAATGATTCACACAAAAATAATCGTCCTGTCTTCAGGATCCCAGATGTGGACAAAGTTAAGGAATTATAGACGGGAAGTACACTTAACTATACTTTGATGCATTAGTAACGTAAGTAATTTGTTATAATGATGAGAATTGTGATCGATCTAACGAAGGTCAGACTCTCTGAACAGAGATGGACTTGGCTCCTGTGATGGTGTTATTATAGTATTTGTTCCTGACTCTCTGGAAATATTTAGCGATAAACATTCATGCTACGTTACACATTACGGAAAGTCTTTAGCAGTGACCCCTAAACGGAGGAAGCGAATAGTTGCTACCTTCGACCTGAACTGTCAAAGTTGTTTGGTCGACTGCGCACCGTCTAAAGAGATGAGACAAAACAGTCTCTCTCTCTCTCTCTCCTCTCTCTCTCTCTCTCTCTC